>JAJAGP010000227.1:287987-576638 GCA_025084515.1 Ancistrus triradiatus
GGGTGTGTGCAACGGGATTCATAGGTTGAGAAGAGGTGGTACAGTGCAGTGAATGTCTTGTTCGATGTGTGGAAAATGGGCTGCAAAGCAGATGTTAATGAGTAGCAAAAAGGAGCGATTACATTTGGATCATGCCAAAGGCCATTGTGTGAAGGAGTAGCTGCGTTGGACCTGCAAAGGACCCGAGTTGACATGGCCTCTTTTTGCCAATCATTATCATCTGCGTTGGGACCCATTTTCGACATTCACATCATCTGTGGGGTGGCATGATGGCTCAGTGGGTAGCACTGCCGCCTCTTGGGATCAATCCCAGGGTGGAGCAGCCTGGGTCCTTTCTGTGTGGAGTCTGCATGTCCTCCACATAGGCTTACTACGGCTACTCCGGTTTCCTCCCACAGTCCAAAGACATGTATTAAGTTAATTGAATATGTTAAGTTGGCATGGACTTGAATGTGTACATGTATGACTAGTCTTGATGTAAACTTGTGTATAGATATAATCTTATGGGTGTGTGTGACAGAAAGCAATGCTGATTGCGACACTATCTGTCAAAGTTCACAAATCAGATAATGCCTACACATAACAAATAACATAATAAATAACACATAAATAAATATTTGCTATTCAAAATAATATCTGTGAAAGCTTTCACAAATCAGCTAATACCTACACACAATAAATAACATCATTTTACATTTTTATTAGGCAAAGTTATATCTGTGAAAGCTTTCACAAATCAGATTTACACATCATAACACACATTTATTAGACAAAATGATATCTGTGAAACTTTTCAGAACTGATGGAGGTTAACTTTTACCTGCTTTAATTCTCTGTATGATCAGTTTAGAAGTTATATGGCCGGTTTTATGGCCAGTTAAATTAAAGGCTTAATTATTTAGAGTGCTATCATTACCCGTACTCAAGGTTTATACGAGCCACTTACAGGCAAAATTAAGACTGTGAAACGTTTCACAAATCCTCCTGGTCACCTTGCTGCAGGTTTCAGTAAGTGGTCCAAGTGGTCACCTTTAGAAGTTAAAAGCTTTTGAAAATAAAGCACTAAAATGTAATGCCGACTAATTCGGTTTAGATGATGACGTCAACTGAATTTACAAATCAGGAAAAGCCAAATGCGGTATTAATCACAGATTAAAGTCACCGCAATATGGAATTCAAGACGAAAACAGCTTCGAATCGCTAACCGCAAGCCAACTTTATTGCCATTCTGACCAGTCTTACCAGGCTGAAGATCGCAGGCAAATTAAAGCAAAGACAGAACGAGATGTAGCAATCTCAACGTCCATATCCAGCTCAGCTGATTCAGCCTGGCAGCGCTGTGAAGATCCACCATAACATCTCTGAGAAAGCGTCCAGACTGCAGAGAGACGATTCCCCTGTAAATACCGTTAGCAGCTTGCTAGTTAAAACCCGCCTAATTCAGAGTGTATTATTTGTACTAACACACTCTGTGAGATGATGCTTCTTCATGGCATAGTACCAGTCGACAATGAGACAAACAAACGGCATATGAAGCGAAAAACTGACTATCACTAGTTCCCAACTTTAAGCGCTGCCCAAACCGCTTGACTGCCAGCCATAGGCTATATGGGTTATGGTGCCACCACTAGCGTTTACAGGAAGTCCCTGCATTGCCGCTATTCCGCGCATGCGTACCGCAAGCATTCTGATTGGCTATCCGTCCACTGTGAAATAAAGCCATAAAATACTAATAATAACGCATATATAAAATGTAATATATACACAAGAATAACTTAATTATTGAAAAATAATAATTTAATATTTTAGATAATAAAATAGTTTTCAGAGCTTTTTGTTTTATTCACTGATCTATTCTTTATTCATTCAATTTCTAAGACATTTTCCAGGGTAAGGAGGCTGTGCATCACAGGCGCTGGCTGTGGGCAAGGCTTAATCGAGCACTGTCTGAGATGCCGGATACTAGGGTTGTGTACGTTAGCGTACCAAATACTGTATACAGAAACAAAATGTTTTGCTATATATAGACCATCTTCTGGCTGGAATACCCTGGGGGTGGTCAATGTCACATTTTTCATTTCATAGTTCTCCACACATTCTCTGTTGGTACAGGTCAGGAATGCAGGCCGACCAGTCCAGTACTCCTACATCCTTCTTCCACAGTCATGCCTTTGTAATGTGTGCAGCATGTGGTTTTGCAATGTCTTGTTGAAAAATGCATGGACATCCCTGGAAAACGTCGTCTTAAAGGCAGCATATTGTTCTAATATTGCTTTAAAATCCTCACCTTACTTTTCTGCATGAATGCTGCAGTGTAATTTACCATTTCCAAGGGCAATGAAACAATCCAATATCACGGAAGATCCTGGCTTTTGGACTTCTTGCTCATAACAGTCTGGATAGTCCTTTTTTTGTTTTTGTTTGGAGCACACGGTGTCCTTTTTTCCAAGAATTATCTGGAATACTGATTGATCTTATCACAATACATGATTCCACTGTTTTGATGGTCCATCTCAGATGCCTCCAGACCAAGAGAAGATGATGCTGCCTCTGGACATGATTAAGTTAAGACTTCTTTTTTGCAGAGCAACGTTTAAAGTGGCATTTGTGAATGTATTATACAAAGGTTTGCCTCAATAATCCCTTGCCCACAGCTTCTGATGACAGTTCTTGATGTAGTGCTGTGTGAGTTACAGGTCTTACAGGAACGTATTTTGAGTATGGAGTGTTGGCGGTCTCGATGCAACTCACGACCCAACGGTCTGTTCATTTTGTAGTTTATGTGTGTCTGTGTGCCTTGTTCTGCATATGTGAGCGTCATTATTTATTTTTATATATATATATATATATATATATATATATATATATTTTTTTTTACGTCCCTAGTGTGTGTTTCATTTGACTGAATGTGTGTGACGAAAATGCCTGATCGTTAAGTACGTGTTTCTGATTCGTGAATTATGTTACTCAGCATTTATTTTATTCATGCTGATTGGCATTAGTCATTAACAGGGTTAATAATCTGTCGGTAGTCAGATTGTGTAACAAAGAACGTATTTGAGATTTTTTTTCTGTTTGACTTTCACAAGGACGCAACAAAAATTTGAATTAATATATCCAAACACAGACTTTTTTAAAACCCCAGCACCGCTACGGTTATAAATAAGGCTAACTTTTGGTTTAAAAAGCTAGCTTAAGTTCTTTTTGTGACCAAATAGCAGTTCTACCATTCTAACGTTTGTCAGTATTGCTCCTCCCACCGGGTTCAAACCAGTTCCTTTTAGTGATCCTAGTTCTGATTTATTTAATTCACTAATCAGATCATGCAGCTATAGTGACAGACTGAGTAATCATTTCGATCCATTTGCTTACCAAATACATGTGCAGTCCCCGTCATCCCAAACACAGCTTAAGTTTGTTAGTTCTCAAACACACCGTGAGAACCCACATTACATGTTACACTTCAACTTGCAAAAGGATATCATTGTGCTGACTGTCAGCTGGCAATTGATAGGTGCAGGTAACGTGTTGGTTTCATAAAAGGCTGTGCCCTAGGCAAAGCAGGAGTGTCACAAAATTTGCTTTAAGCAATCAGTCCAATTTACTCACATGCAAGTGTAATTGTATTTACATTGTCTCAATTTCACACTGAGACATTATAACCATAACCTAACCAATAAAACTAAGTTAGAAAAAAACAGTTTATTATAAGAAAACACAAACCATTTTCATCAATGTCACAGCTACTGTTAACTTTTTATGAAATCATCAGCAGTCACCCACAACGATACTTCAGTGGGCTGTATATAAACTCATTGAGAAACAAAACACACTCAGATAGAAATGTCGGATTGCTGAAAAACTCGAAATGCAGTTACGTGTAAGGCAGATATGTAAATGATTACAGGTGTGGACTGATTAGACATTCGGCCTTGCCACAAGAGGGTGTAAAATTGCTTCCCCTGCTGCCCTATAAAAAGAGAGGATTGCTTTTCCTGCTGCCTTATGAAAAAAGAAAGAGGCTCCTGTTGGGTAATGTAGTGTTGGGTAGGTTTGTTGGGACTGTGGTAGCCTAACGGTTAAGGTAATGGACTATGGACTGCGAAGCTGCCACTGTTGGGTCCTTGAGCAAGTCCCTTAACCCACAATTACTTGGACTGTAAGATTGTATCAATTGTAAGTCGCTGTGGATAAGGGCATCTGCTAAATGCTGTAAATGTAAATTTAAATGTGTACCTCGTTGACTGCTAGACGTGCCTCTACGGTGCATAACTTATGGACATTTTGTGAGCAAATAGCAGTTCTAACATTCTAACATTTGTCAGTATAGTTCCTTTTAGTTAACCTAAATTTAATTTATTTAATTCACTAATCAGAATACGCAGCTATAGTGATAGACTGATTAATCCTTTCGTTCCATGTGCTTAACTAACACATGTACAATCCCTGTCATCTCATCCCAAACACAGCTGAAGTTTGTTAGGTCTCCCAATGGGAACCTACATCCTTGTGTTGGATGTAATTCTTATGAAGGAAGATACTGAACACAAATCCACAACCATAAAAGTAATGGCAGAGGAATAACAAGCCCTTCTTTTACGTTTTGGTGTGCATTGTCACCTACTGGGTAGGGTGCCTCCATGGTACACTTCAACTTGCCAAAGAATATCTTTGTGCTGACTGTCAGCTGGTAATTGATAGGTGCAAGGAACACGTTGGTTTCATAAAAGACTGTGCCCCATGCAAAGCAGGGGTGTGTCACAATATTTGCTTCAAACAAACAGTCCGAACTGAAAGACAAATTACATAAATGCAATTTTAATTTTCTTTCTATTCTGTTCATCTCACACTGAGACATTATAACCTTAACCTAACCAATAATACTATGTTAGAGAAAAAAACAGTTTATTATAAGAAAATACTGACCATTTCCATCAACAAGTCACAACTGCTATGCACTTGAAGACATTTTTGCCCCATTGACAGACTTTGATGGTGGATGCATCATTGGATTGACAGAAGCAGGAAGGGCGTTTCAACGAACAGCCCACCCTCTAGGCTGTTCTGATCTAGCTGTTAGGAGGTATTGGGAGCAGTGGTTCCAAGGTCACGCACATATGGCGAGCAGGTGCTGGACAGCCTAGACAGACCATTAGTAGAGAGGCTCATTTGAACTGCCGACAAGCATGAACAGCTCCCACAGTTTCATTGTGCATCATCCAGATACAGGTGGCACCCTCACAACACACTGCTATCCCTGTCCGGACTATTTCTAGGCAGTGGTTCCATGAGGAAAATTTGTTGTCACAGCACCCATTATGTGTCCTGCCTATCACAGTCAGCCACCACAACCTTCATTTGCACTGTTGTTGTGAATGAGACAGCTGTGAATTGGAACTGTATCGTCTTTAGCGATGAATCCAAGTTCTGTCTGATATCCCACAACAGTCGGGTTAGAGTATGGAGGCCTCGTGCTTCAATCCTGCCCCAGCTGTTGATGTGATGGATACAGGTCTACAGGCTCAGCTGCAACATCTGTGGGCAAATGCCACAGGATACCATACGGAACCAGTTTGCCTCCAATGCCCAACTGTCTTGTATCTAGGCTAGAGGGTACTAGAGCCACCTTTTAATTGTAAACATATCCTTTCACTCAAATATCGTAATCAGTTACATACAGTGGTGTGAAAAAGTGTTTTCATGTTTGCAAGTGTTTGGGAACATCAAACCAATTTAAATATTAGTCAAAGACAACACAAGCAAACACAAAATGTAGTTTTTAAATGAAGGTGTTTTTTATTATTAATGAAGAAAAAATCCAAACCTACATGGCCCTGTGTGAAAACGTGATTGCCACCCCTTGTTAAAACATAACTATGGTTTATCACACCGGAGTTCACTGTCTCGAGGCACACCCAGGCCTGATTATTGCCACACCTGTTCTCAATCGGGACATCACTTAAATAGGACCTGCCTGACAAAGTGAAGCACACCAAAAGATCCTTAAAAGCTACACATCATGCTGAGATTCAAAGAAATTCAGGAACAATTGAGAAAGAAAGTAATTGAGATCTCTCAGTCTGGAAAGGGTTATAAAGCCATTTCTAAAGCTTTGGGACTCCAGCAAACCACAGTGAGAGCCATTATCCACAAATGGCGAAGACATGGAACAGTGGTGAACCTTCCCAGGAGTGGCCGGCCGACCAAAATTACCCCAAGAGCGCAGTGATGACTCATCCAAAAGGTCACAAAAGACCCCACAACAACATCCAAAGAACTGCAGGCCTCACTTGCCTCAGTTAAGGTCAGAGTTCCAAGACGAAAACCACTGCTGGGCAAAAAGCTCGTCTCAATTTTTCCAGATCAAATCTTCATGACCCCCAAGACTTTTGGTACATTCTGTGGATTGACGAGACAAGTTTGGAAGGTGCGTGTCCCATTACATCTGGCATAAAAGCATTTCAGAAAAAGAACATTATAGCAACAGTAAAATATGGTGGTGGTGGTGTGATGGTCTGGGGCTGTTTTGCTGTTTCAGGACCTGGAAGACTTGCTGTGATAAGTGAAACTATGAATTCTGCTGTCTACCAAAAAATCCTGAAGGAGAATGTCCAACCATCTGTTCGTGACCGCAAGCTGAAATGAGCTTGGGTTCTGCAGCAGAACAATGACCCAAAATACACCAGCAAGTCCACCTCTGAATGGCTGAAGAAATGAACACAATGAAGACTTGAGTGGCCTGACCTGAATCCTATTGAGATGCTGTGGCATGACCTTAAAAAGGCCGTTCATGCTCGAAAACCTTCCACTGTGGCTGAATTACAACAATTCTGCAAAGAGGAGTAGACAAAATTCCTCAACAACGCTGTAATAGACTCATTGCAAGTTATGGCAAACGCTTGGTTGCAGTTGTTGCTGCTAAGGGTGGCCCAACCAGTTATTAGGTGTAGGGGGCAATCACTTTTTCCCATAGGGCCATGTAGGTTTGGATTTTTTTCTCCCTTAATAATAAACACCTTAATTTAAAAACTGCATTTTGTGTTTACATGTGTTGTCTTTGACTAATATTGGTTTGATGTTCCGAAACACGTGACTAAAAAAATAAAAAAGAAATTAGAAAGAAGGCAAACACTTTTTCACACCACTGTATGTCATCATTACCACTGTATGTCATATAAAGATTCATTTGATCCCAACAACAACACCTCTCTTACAATTCTTTTTTTTTTTTTTTTTTTGGTCAATGAGTGTAAAACGTGAAAGAGGCCAAACATCCTTAGTTATTCACCATTTAGAAGACAGATAAATGAAATTAAATGAAATAATTTCGGTATTAGAACTGTAAAATTGCACTACCCAGAAAATGGAAATATCCCAATGGAAATATTCAATTTTCAGATAATGAATGAAAAATAAAAATAAAATGAACGAAACATGTCATTTATCCAGTGAACAACCCTTTGTGCAAGACTTCCTGTCAGTGGGCCTTACATTCAAAATGATGTTAAACTCATCCAGCTATATAGCCAATGTTTAAAATCCATACAAGAACCTTCAACAGAACCCAGTCAAAATCAGTCCAACCTCACACAGAGTAAACATACTTTTCCGTCTTTACTCAGCTTGTGTATTACGCCATTAATTAATGGCAAGCAATTCAAACTCTCCATCAAAATGACCTATGTACAAACCAAACAGCTATTCACAAAGTTTACATAAAAAGAGCCCTTTTCTGATTGGACTGTGCACAACATGTACAGTTGGAAACTAAATAAATATCTCACATTCATGTCAGGCATGTTTTATGTTGGATATGGCACAAGCTAGAATTTCCTGCTTAACTACATCAAGCAGATCCAGAAGACCGACCTTCTAAATGTAAGAAAGTCCAGAATGTTTAAAACTTCAGACATAAATTATATTATGAGTAACTGAAAAGGCCAAATTGCAAATCTTCCAACTAATGATTATATTAACAGTATTTACGTATACTTCAACGGAGGACTTTCAAGTCGTTCTTGTTCTTAACCTTGTGCTCTTACTGGTATCTTCTGACACAAAAAAAAAGAAAAACAACACCTGAAGAACATGTACCCAAACTATAAACAAAAAATTATTCTACATGGTAAACTGTCAGTGCATGTCGTTTTTTTTTTTTTATCTGTTTATCTGTCCTGACTGGCTTCAGAAAGTAACATGCGTCAAACTTTAATGATTCATCCAAACTGTGTCAGCCTTAACAAAACTAGTGGCCAGCTTGATTTGACATGTAATTCCATATAACCAAATTAAAAAGACTACAAAATGCCTGAGATTTCTGCCATGAAAAAGAAGATACACCATCATAAACCGATAGAACGTGAATTCAAATACTTGTTGAGCCTGCCTTAAAGCAATGCCACACACAAGACAGGGCTTACAGAGCAGGCAGCATCAGCAAGGAACTGTCAATGTTTGACACCAATATCACTGTTATAAATAGGTCTGTGTGTATATTTAAAACTAAACATACTTTACGAAAATGCCTACTAGTCAGATGGACATGTACAGAATGCTTTTATATACACACATCTATATACACAGCGCTGTATGATCAAGTCACCCCCCCATTCTCACATGAAAAATATAGTCCAGACAAGGGCTATACAGCCATGAAAGAGTTCAATACTCATGTATTCCAATACACATTCATTCTCTCTCAGGCATAAAGAAGAGAAACTGTTTCAGAAATCCACTTCATCAGAATCTTTGGTTCCTGCAGACTGACTCTCATCCTGCTTGTCTCCCCATACAAATTTATAGTTGGTCTCCAGCTCCTGCTGTCTCTTTTGCTCCTTGTATACTTCTTCTGTGCCTCCAGTCTGGATGTGCAACACAAACAAAAAAAACAACAATTGAGAGACGAAGCTTTATTATTCCAGTTGTTCATCTAAATGTGCTTGAGTGCTGATGGAAAGTCATTTTTCCATGTCTGTCCAACTTTTACTTTTAGTAGAGACTCTTACCCAGAAGGACTTATAACCGATGCAATACTACAACTTACAATCCACGCAAATGATATCTAAAACCCTTGCTAAAGAGCCTATGAGTCGCAGCTTGGTACAATAACCACTACACAGCCACGGTCCCATTTAAATGACGCAACTCTGAGTCATCAAACTGGCACCTTCTACACCATCTTGATACCATTTTAATAGCTGTAGGTGTTTGAAGTCAATGTACAGCATTTTATGTCAGCTTTTGCTTAAAGTTGTCAGTTTAGAAAAATAAAATACAAACTAAAACTAGTTTCAATGAATTCCTCTTTTCAGAGAAGTCTCCATTTACTTCTGACTAATTATTTCTGTTTGCAATTAATGTACCCTTTTCTGTAAGAGTTCAAAAGTACTTACATTGCACACTCCACACCAAAACAGAACTCTCATCTTGTAACGGAATAAACTTTTTATCCAATTTAACTGAACTTGCAATAAAATGTTACCATTCTAACATGTCTGTTTGTATGTGCATTTGTTAGGTTATTCCACACTACACTGTAATGACATGTGAGATCATACCAGCAGATTGATCAGTAGTTCTCTAAAGGATTTGGTATCCTCTTCACTAAGCCACTGGTCTCCAGCCTCCTCTGCTGTGTTACGAGTTAAAATCTTTACTTCGATCTTGCCTGAAACGCATAATACATGAAAGAGAATTGTTAATTTCCATTACACAATGCAACACTTTTTTTCCCTATAGCTTGATGCTTAGATGCATGCAGACAAACTAAAATACAGACATGCATTTTCAGAAACATGCATGCACACAGTGAAAAGAATGGAAATGAGACAAGCAGAGCAAACAAACTGAGAATGATGTAATTATGACTTTGCACTTAGGCATTTAAATTAAATTAAAGTGACTACTGGAAAGTGACTGAGGTCCTGAGATCAAATGCCAGACAAGACTTGTAATGTGAAGATCGGGTGGTGCATTTACAGAGAAATCTCAGCAACTGGGGGTGCACCCTTAATACACTACTGGTTCCAAGCTTGGGTAAATTGGGAGGGGTGCATCAGCATGGGCATCTGGTGAAAAATCTGTGCCAAATATAATGTGGTGACCCCTGAAGGGAGCTACCAAAAGAACGATCCTGGTACTGGGCTCAGGTTTAACATTAAATTATTACCCTAGATAACTTGTATGTTTTATAGCTTTAATCCATGTTATAGTTTTTATAAAACCTTGTTTTCTGTCTTTGGCAATACTGACCCAGAGGGTTCCCCGGCATAACACTGCCAAGGGCTTCACACCCCCTCTGGCCTGTTTTCTTCCTGCATCCTTGTCAAGTCAGTTTTATTTATATAGCACTTCTTACAAATGGAGCATTGTCTCAAAGCAACTTTACAATTCTATATTATCTTCTAATATCCATGGCCAATCCCAAATTGATCAAGCCTAGGGTGACAGTGGAAAGGGAAACCTCACTAAGCGCCATGTTGAAGAAACCTTGGGAGGACCAAGACTCAAAAAAGGACCCATCCTCCTTGGGATGATAAATGTCAGAAGCTAATTTATCTAAGCAAATAAGTCTTATAGTGATAGTTCAAATTAAAAAAAAAAAATAATAAAATAAAATAAAAAAAAATAAAATAAAATAAATCCATCATTTCCCCAGGAATATGGTGAGCCGTACCCCATCCATGTGCTGTAAAAGAAAATGGGTCTTCAGACCAGGTGACCCACTTCTATTGCTTCAAAGTTCAGTTCTTCAGTGCCCCATTTGGTGGTGGACAGGGATTTGCATGGTTAACACTAACCAGACTGCAGCTATGCAACCCCATACTCGCCAGGTTTTGACGCACCGCGTTTAATGATGCATTCCTTTCATAATCAGAATTTTATAAATTATGCATCTTGTTGCACAGTAACCCTTTGATCAGTTCACTCCAGACAGAACAGCCCTGCTTCCTTCATGCATCAATTAACCTTAGGCACCCAAATCTCTTTTAATCAGGTCACTGTTGGTAGGTACTTACCATCTCTGACCACAAGCACCCCACAAGCCCTGACTTTTCAGATATTCTTCGTTCCAGTTAATCTGTCTATAACAATTTGGACCTTGTTCCAAAAAAACAAAACCCCTCTGTCTGCCCAGTTCTTCCGCATCCAACACATCGACTATGAGACTTTGTGACTAGGAGTTCCAAGACAAAATATCCCAGACCTTGACATGTGCAGTTATAATGATATAATGTAATCAACATTACTCATTTTTCGATCTGTAAGTGCTCATAGGTTTTGCTTCATCAGTGTGGGTGTGCACGCATGGGTTTGTGGAATCAAAGCAGATTACAGTCAGCAAAAATGCTGGTGTTCTGAGAGATTAAACAATGTATTACAAAACCGTAACACTGTACAAACCAAGCTCCTGTATCAAGTAATGACTCATAGACAATATCGCAACAGTTTCAACCATACACTGCTCTTCACATCTTACTGTACTATTATTATGGTGCTACTTTACGGAATGTTTCAAGTGTTATTAAAGAGCAAAGACCATGGTTTCCTGTAGCTAATCAAAATAAACACTGCACCGTCTTCAAGTTTATTTATAATTTGCTCCATACTGAAGACTTCACAGAGAACAGTCAGGAAAAGTGATTAAGTGTGCATATGTTCAATTAGAAAGGAAAGCCAGAGTTAGTCAGGTAAAAGCCAAAAAAGTTGTTTTTTTGTTTGTTTTTTAAACTATGCTAAACCACTTAACAGGCACAAGTGGGCTGTATTTAGCGTATACTCTGGCCTACCTTCGGCCTTGATGCCAGCTTTTTCTAGCTGTTCTTTGACCACTTCCTGAATCTGCTGCCATTGGGGGTCATTTTCGCCCAGCTCTTGCACCTTCACACCCCCCTCACCACCGGCAACTGCTCCTGCAGCCACGTCTCCACCCACCTTATACTTAGTCACCCTGATCTTTACCTGTTCTCCACTTCCAAGCTCTTGTGCTGAGGTGACAAAAGACAAAAATGGAGGGAGTAGCATGTTACCCTAGCAACAACGAAAAATACACCCAATTTCCATTTTACACTTGACAAGAAGATACATTACGACTACCGATTTATTAAGAAACTGTGTGCGCGTTTTGGGCAAAACAAATGCTCAACTAACAGAACTGAATACTGAATCGATTATGAGCATAATTAACACATGTTATGACAGACATACACATATACACACTGTCTGGCCAAAAAATAAGACGCTGTTTGGCGACTAAGCAATTACTTAAGACTTTGACTGCATAAGTAGCGCAGTGATTAATATGTTTCAGCTGGCAACAATTCCTTTAACCCTAGCCGATGCAGTGAGAAGCTTATTTCTCAAACAACCCATAGTCATAAGCCATGGACATGGAAAGGATCTTGCTGTGCTTCAGAAATATTTTGTTTCAAATTACCGACCTTCATCAAGCAAAGAAATCAACTACGGAGAATGCTAAAATTGCTAGATTGTCTTAAGAACTGTCCAATGCATTATTAAAGGAAGGATCATGAGGAACTGTCAACTTGGTGGAAGAAATGACTGTGACTGTCACTTACATGCTTAGATGCCCTTACCCATATCAACTTACAGAAAGTGCAAAAACAATCTTGTTTAGAGAAGATGTACCAGTTATACCAGCTGAAATCAAATTGTTTACAAAAAAAAACAAGACAGTACAGCTCTGTACTGAGTAAGCTGTGTGAGTAATGAAAAGCGAAAGTATGAGCATTTACAACTTCATGAGAACTCACAGGATTACGACTAAACAGCTGTGACACCACAAGAAAACCACTTCTTAGAGAGGCTAATTGGACAAAAAAAAAAAAAAGTTTCAATCTTCCACGAGGCACTAAGACTCTGCGGCATTGGAGAAAAAAAAACAAAAAAAAAAAAACAACAAAAGTCATGTGGTCTGAGCCAGATTTAATCTTTTTCAGAGCGATAGGTGCATCATGGTAAGAAGGTGAGAGCATGAAACAAAGCACCCATCATGCACAGTGCCCATTATACAAGCCTGTGGAGGCATGTGTAAGGTGCTTTGGTTGCTTCAGTTGGTCAGTTCTAGGCTCAGCAATCTTACATGGTAAGTAAATGAATTAAGCCGAGTGCCTGAATTTACTAATGACCAGGTTACCTCATCAACAGATTTTTTTCTTCCCTTATGCCTTGCGCATATTCTAGGATGACTATGCCAACATTTCTTGGGCCTCAAGTTGTTCTGGAAGCATGTAGTATCAGTTTCACACATGAATTGACGAAAATTTACATTTACATTTACAGCATTTAGCAGACACCCTTATCCAGAGTGACTTACAGTTGGTACAATCTTACAATCCAAGCAATTGTGGGTTAAGGGTCTTGCTCAAGGACCCAACAGTGGCAGCCTGGCAGAGGTGGGATTTGAACCCTGGACCTTCTGGTCCATAGTCCTGTACCGTATCCACTAGGCTACCACGGTCCCAATGTCTTTAAGATGTGCTATAGAGAACTTCACAGTGTGCTTTAACTATCCTGTTGTCAAAACAAGATTTTGACCAAAAAATAAATCTTGATGGAAATAAACATTGTAATGCTGCACAAGTTTGTAGAAATAATGTAACAATTATCAGACGCCCAAAACCAAAGCTACAGGTGGTCAAACAATATAACAGACTACGCAACATTTTTTGGCCAGGCAGCATATATAGGGACATTGTGCATACTTTAAGTGTAAAACTGAGGTTATGACAACAGGGTTACAGTTTACAATGCATTTCCTCAGCAGCCACATGCTTTACTTTGAACATGCACAAATTCATACATACATACATACAAGCATTTCATCATCCAGCCCCACACACCCATTATTCAGTTTACCTGGAGTTTTAGGCACAAGACTGGGGCTGCCAGGAGCAGGACTTTGCTCCTTCTCAAGTGGGGTCTGTGTATTGGGGTCTGCCTCTTCATTATCCTGCTCGGTCTTATCCTCAAGGCGATCCAACAGCTTGTCTAAAGTGTTCTCCAGAGTCTGAGCTGCCTGAGAACGATCAAACTCCCCTTTTAGACCCTCAGCATCCAACTCGTGCTGTGCCTGAAAAAGACACACATCAACAGTGCAAGATGTTACACACAGACAAAGAGCTGGGTTATGCATTTTTTAACAAGCTCTGAACAACTACATCTGGAGTTACCTTTCATTTTAGGTACCTGGCATCTGTTAGTCTATGTAAAGCCCACCACTGTGCATTTCCACCACTGTATTAGAGATAACTCCTAGCGCTAATTTTTATTATGCAAATTTTAGATTGCCAACTAATTACCTACCTCTGATTGTACTACTTTACCCCGCTGGAAATAGTTACAGTTAGGGCTGTACCAGTTATTACATAACCATACATAATTATCGCAATTATGTAGAGCTACAGTAATTTTCCACAGTTGGTAGATTTCTGCAGAATGACATGATATTATACCACATGATATTCTCCCAATCCTCTTCTGGATCATCCATATGCTCGCTGGAAACTTCAGACGCACCTAGACATGTACTGGCTTAAGCAGGGGGGCACGACTGGCACTGCAGGATCTGAGTCTCTCTCGGCGTAGTGTGTTACTGATGGTAGCCTTTGTTACTTTGGTCCCAGCTCTCTGCAGGTCATTCATCAGGTGCCTCTGTGTAGTTCTGGGATTTTTGCTTACCGTTCTCATGATCATTTTGACCCCACGGGATGAGACCTTGCGTGGAGCCCCAGATCGAGGGAGATTATCAATGGTCTTGTAAGTCTTCCATTTTCTTACAATTGCTCCCACAGTTGATTTATTCACACCAACCTGCTTGCCTATTGTATATTCACTCTTCCCAGCCTGGTGCAGGTCTACAATTTTCTTCCTGGTATCCTTCAACAGCTCTTTGGTCTTGGCCATGGTTGGGTTTGGAGTCTGACTGTTTGAGACTGTGGACAGGTGTCTTTTTAACAAATAATGAGTGTCAAACAGGTGCCATTAATACAGGTAACAAGTGGAGGACGAAGAGCTTCTTTAACTTCTTAAAGAAGTTTACAGGTCTGAGAGAGGCCATCTGCTTCTTTGTGGGGTGATCACATTGCGTATTTCCAACATGATTTACAATTAATAATCTTCCCTTTTTTAAAAATCCTACAGTGGTGTGATTTCATGGATTTTATTTTCTCATTTTGTCTCTCATAGTTGAAGTGTACCTATGATGAAAATTACAGACCTCTCTCATCTTTCTAAGTAGGAGAACTTGCACAATCAGTGGCTGACTAAATACTTTATTGCCTGACTGTATCTGTTTGACATTTAATCGTCAGCTAAAATTTCATGAATGTGCCAGCCCAAGTTACAGTTGTCTCTCACTTGTAGGGTTGAGAACAGAATCATTACATATAGCAAAGGAATGCAAAATGATTCTTAATAATTAGGAATACAGGTGTTCCTAATAAAATGTTTGGTATTGTATAACTACTAGTAAGTTTGTTTCTAAATTACTGGAGTGGAATACCATTGATTTTTTTTATATGATAAAAGGCATACGACAGTTGAATATCACTGATCTCTTTTTATATGGCAAAAGAAAGAAGACACTATACCTCT
Organism: Ancistrus triradiatus; assembly: GCA_025084515.1. Lineage (NCBI taxonomy): Eukaryota > Metazoa > Chordata > Actinopteri > Siluriformes > Loricariidae > Ancistrus > Ancistrus triradiatus. Next base: position 303,603 of record JAJAGP010000227.1, read on the forward strand.
TCTATGATGCTGTCAAACTCTTTCTGCATCTCTTCTTTAATCTCTTCAATCTTGGAGGAGGGCACAGAGAGATCAGCCATTTCTTCCTCAAACTCCTGAAGCAGCTGTTCATCCTCATCTTCATCCTCATCTGCCTTCTCTTTTTCTTCTTTCATCCCCTCCTCTGTTGCTGTGGTCTGGGAGGAGGTCTCCTTCTCAGGTTTGTGCTTGTTCTGAAACACAATGATGAAGGAAGGCAAAAAACATCTGTGCATTAAATGCAGCCCTCAAGGCAAAAGATGGTTCAGTCTGATACTGACACTAGCCATTATATACTGTATTTATCAATGCTATAGGGATACTGTAGCATACTGTACTGGTCATAAAGCCAAGATGCTGTGGTGTAACTCAAATGCTGATTTCATACCAACATTGACTGTCATGTTGATTTTTTTTTTGTTTAAGATGGGTTATTTCACTGCAGATCTGCATGCAGCACCTTCTTGTTCTCAGCTCCACCTCACCCTGTGCTCTCTCTCAAACAAACTAATGAAAGGATAAGCTGTCAGACTGCCCAATGTGCCCCACTGTATTTATGAAGTCAGCAGGTATTTTAGAAGAAAGCAGGAAATTGAGAAGAATGCAGAAACTGAAGACGTTCTGAAGGCGGCAGCAAAAAGCAAGGGTAGTTAACCCTGTTGTGCTGTGTTGCAAATACATGGTTCCTGTTTTTCTGGCATTGTGTGTGTGTCCAACCACATACCCCCCTCTCTGAGGTAACTGTTAGTTAATTTATTATTGTACCTTTTAGCGCTAGAAGAAACCCACTAACCCTAGACACACATGCTGGGGCCCTACATTGGCAAGTCCCCATCCAAACCACATGTAACAGGAAGCCAGGAGTGCAAGTTCAGCAAGTCCTCTGTGCTGCTGTACTATGCTGACACCACTTGAATTAGGTGGCGTTTGAATATGTCAACAATATTCCCCTTATCCCACAAGAACTAATGCATTCCACTATCCAAATATTTGTCATCAAAACAGTTTTCCGGAACTAGGTGCATTCAGAGAGCCGGATGTGAATATATTTAATATCCTACTCCAAATGTCTACTGCATCAAATGTTTGTCTAGAACACATTCAAATTCTTCACCTTTTTGTTGCTCTCCCTAAGGTGGTGGACAAACTTCATCAGGTCGACAGGGTCTGTGATGATTTTAAAATTAAACTTCCCATCACCAAATACTAGGCACACAAACAGAGAACGAACAAGGAAAATAAGCTTATAAATGAATGCTTAGAGCATGAAGTTCATGTTCTTTTTTTTTTTTTTTAAACAAGGGCATTGGATGTTTAGAATAACTATGCTTAAGTTCATTTCTCTTGGACGCTTGAGTCTATTAATACATAAAAAGTAAATTTTACTTACTGTCATCATCCTCATTTTGGTTATCCTGTGCATCATCAGACTCCTATACGGTAATGAATTATAGAAATTAAGACTGATCAAAGATTATAGACAGCTACAGAAGTGAGCATGTATACACACCAGACAAAACAAAAAAAAAAAACAAAAAAAACAAAAAAAAGAGTCATTTGTGACTGAAACATATCTAATAGTTTCATCTTTTGACCACAATTCTGACCAGCATTTCCTGTAAACTGAGATTTTTGCCACTGCTGCTAAACCCGTACGACTGTACGCTTCAATACACTTGCAAATTCCGCTACTTCACGTTACCGGCTTTGGCATGCCCAAATAAACCTTTTTGCTAATCATTAAGATCTGCTTTGTGACCCATTTTCCACACGTAAAATGAGACATTCAACGTCCCACCACTTCTCAATCTCTGAATCCCGTCGCACAGGCCACAGGTATTTACAGCCCGATCATCCTCTTACAACACCATCTGCAGGAGCCTTAAGTAAACACCACCATAAAACCACAACATCACTAATGTTTTGTCCGGAAGTACATCTATTCAGGTTGCACTAGGTGAGTGCATAGGCAAATTTAGAGCAATCGTGTGATAAGCTATCTTAATTTCACACTGCTATCATGACACTGTGATACACGACTAAAAACTGAGCCTGACATTAAAATACCCCTTGACATGAGCCTTCTTGTGACAATGATTTTTTTGTTTGTTTGTGTTATTTTTTAAGCAAAAAGATACAATCAAATAATGCGAAATGCAGGTTGAAGCTTCAAATGAATCAGCCTGCATCTCATTTCTTTCTATGATTGCACACATATGCAAAACAGTTTAAATATTCCCTCATTAGCCAAACACACGTGCATGTCTGTAGACTGGTCATTTGTTCTGCATTTACCGGATATGCATCAGACCAGTACTTCTTGCCTGGAGACATGCATCCTGTCAATTTCAATCGTTCAGAATATTTCAAGAACCTGAAAAAGCGGTCTGCTATCAACACATGCGGCATTCTTATTAGTGCTTTATAAACAACACATTTCACAATAGTTGACTCAAATTCACTATCAGCTTGGCTGGTGCAGCAGGCCAGTGGTTTGGTATTGCCAGATAGACATGCTGTATGCTTTTTAATGTTGTCCATTTGTTTGTTTGGTTGGTTTAATGGCACTTTCAGCATCACAATGGATCATAACAGACACAAGAGTACCTCCAAACTAGTCAGAAGTACTCAGATCAGGCTAATTTGGAGTGATCAATTAACCTAATGCACGTCTGAACTATGGCAGGAAACCCAAGCACCTGGAGTAAACCAACACCGGGAGGACATGCAAACTCCATGGAGGCGGAGAGTCCAAGTTTAGGATCAAACTGTGGATGCTGACCACCATGTTGCCCAACGCTTTTTAATGTTTTGAAAAAAAACATAAAAGTGCTCCGTGTGGGTGACAGACTGTTGTACTGGCAGTGTGATTAAATTACAACATGGTTGCAGGATATATACAGGAGGAGATCAGTCACAGCAAATCCTGTAATGCTAATCAAGTCACCAATAATGGTATTCCCATTAGTTCCATGGCATGCAGTGTAACTTTATTGATTTCCACAGGTATTTACCAGGTTGTGTACATCATTATGAAAATAACTGTGTACATTTGACCCTTGAAGCCAATACCATCGATTAAACTATAAAGTTTTGTTAATCATTAGTGTTAATCAGTAGCAGCCCCAAATGAACCATTTAATTAGGGTTCCCCTTTTCGAATTTTATTTGTATGCCCATTAATCATACATGCATCTTCTTTATATGTCTAAACCCTGACTGTGCTGTCAGCTGATTTGAGTGTTTACCTGTAATTCTGGAGTTTGTGACTCTGATCTCGCTGGCTTGGTGACTCCCTCCCAGAAGGCTCTGTCCTCTGACTCTTCACTTGTTGACTCGTCTTCCACTAGAGCATCTGTACAGAAATAATGAAAAATAAATCTTACACACACATTAAGGTTTACAATCTGTTGTACCTGCACCCAGTTTGGTCTACTTTCAACAACCTTTATTATTAAATGTAATTAATGTCTAGGGTTGGGTATCGAAACCTGGTTCCCTTCCAAACTTAGCACAAGAATGAGGCTGCAGGCATCAATCTGCCAGGACCAGTGAGTCATGTGATCACTTATCATCATGAAGTTTTATTATAGAGAAAACGGAAAGACTAAATGCGGTATGCGCAGAAAATGTACCTGTTGTACAGGTGCCGACAAAACATCTAGCATGACACTGAGCTTCAGCAGTGTACTGTGTAGAGATAGACCAATTAATTTAGATAAAATTGTCATTTTAAATTGTCAGGGCAATATTTAAAAATAGTGGAGAAATTCAGAGAAACTTGTATTCTTGCATTACAAACTGGGATTAAAAACAAAGAGATGTTACTAATATGTGCACTACTCTAACATTATTTATTTTTTGTAAGTATTTATACGTTTTCCTTTTTTTTCCAGAAACAAGATTTGTTAAAAAAAGATGAATGTTAAAACGATGATTACGTTGGAAGTTGAAATTTTAAAAATTAAACAATTTATACCTAAACATTTGCCACAGTTTTTCACCATTTTGGAATTGAAATCTGGAATCGATAAGAGCCGGAATTAATAAGCAGAATCGGAATCAGAATCGATAAAATACACAGGATATTCAACTCTACTAATTTCAAGCTCCTTATACATAGGGACAAATTCCAAGTTTTATTAATTCACTTTCAAAAGTAGCGGTTTGGGTGGTGCAGTTGTCTTCTACACTAGCCCACCACTGCAAGGACCCGGGTTTGAGTCCTGGCGAGTTGGCCTTCACATGCAGATGTAGGATCATCTCCTATGGCTCTGTAATAGGGACCAATTCAGTGACCCAACTCTGTTATGGATTATGCTGCGCTGCATGTTCACCAGGGATCAGCTTCAAAGGAAAGACGGTACAGGTCATCTGAACACGCAGCATCATCAGAGACCCATCTCACCAGAGCCACACCCATAACCTCCTACCTTCTGGGAGGAGCTAAAGGAGTATCCAAACAAGAACTACTCGGGTCAGGAACAGCTTCTTCCTGTTATCTATACCCCTGTTGAACTCTACCCTCTACAGTACACTGAACTCCACTCTATACTGGTAAAACTACTGCCCACATTACAGACACTGGAGTTTTTTAAAACTAATTTATACTCACTATACATTTTATATCATACTCTGTTCACTAATCACTGTACAAATTTATTCTGTATATATTCTGACAGTAGTTATACATTATATTCCCCATATACTTTTATATTTCTCATATATTATGTACATAGATCCACATTTGTATTCCCAATATTTATTACCTCCTTATTCTGGCACCCTGTTCTATATATGCACAATGCTACTGTTTGGGCTCTATGCGGTGTTTGCACAACGCTACTATAGATGCTAACTGCATTTCATTGCCATGTACGTGTACTGTGCAATGACAAAGCTCGCTCTATCTATCTATCTATCTATCTATCTATCTATCTATATATCTGTCTAGTCCAAAGGTGAGCTGACAAGCACACGGCCGGTAAGACAGTTACAAACACACACAGGGATGACTGTGTTCTGCTCTTAAACTACCGCCTCTGCTCATGGATTCGCAGCATTGACTGGCTGTTTATGGTTGCAACATCTGGAGTTAAAAGACAGATTATTTTCTATTATAATTTATCATAACTGCTAAGATTTTGGTCATTCAAGTGAATGGATGTTGATTGAATGGTTGTTAAATGGTGCATACTGGTACAGTATATTAAGCACAGTATTACAGTGGAACCTCGATGCGAGGAGAGAAAAAATAAATAAATAAAATAAATTCTCGGCACTTATCGTTTACTCGCCACTCAGCAAACTTGCTTAACCTTGTACGAGTCGAATCACGATTCAGAACAAAGTGACTCAGATTCACAATAGCTCTCGTTCAGAGCAGATATCTGCCGTGTTTGTCGTTTCTCTTTATTTTTACATCTACAGTATTCTTAATAAGGTTAGTAATGTGAAGAAGGTTATTACTAACAGTCAACCAAATGGCAAACCGTAAAAACTGCTGCACAGTATAGTTCACGATACAATTTATTATGGAATTGTCGGAATAAATCCCCATCGTAAATGGAGCGTTATATACACAACAGAATGCTCCATTAAATGCATATAATGCCTTATACAGATATTCTGGGGGTCTGGAACAGAATAATTCAATTTACATCATTCCTTACAGGAAAATTTTGCACTCGGTTGTTATTGCTTTCGGTTGTTATAAGCCTTCTGAAGCAAATTAAAAACGAAAACTGAGGGGCCACTGTATGTGATCTGTGACAGGGTAGACTGTTGCTCCCCTCTAGTGGATAAATCCTAAACTGTTATTCTCCAACCTCCACTCTAAGCAATGTGCAACAGAAACTTTTAGTGGCAAAGTACAGACCAGCACACTGACCTTTTACTTCAGACTCAACAGCAAGCTTATCTGTGGGTGTTTTAGATCCTTCTTCAGTGTTGTCACCATTTTCAGTTCCTTGACCGGCTTCCTCTTTAGCCAGTATATGATCCAGTGTCCTCAACTCCTCCGAGATCTGCTCCACTTTACGCTTTGTGTCAGCTGATTACAGAAGCACAAGTACCCACCAACCCACACAATTAACACAATGAGTGAAGGAAAGCCCGGAGAGGGGGCAGTCAAGTTATAGACAGAGTTTCTAAAAAATATGATCATTATAAGATTCAGAACTAAAAAGCTTTCAGGCCTAATCTTCTTGAACAGGCAATCATTAGCAAATGTACTCACAGACTTGAGCTTTGACATAGTCCATGTACTGCTGGGCACTGAGAGCAGGCTGACACACAATACCCTGGGGCTTTGCAGAGGAGGGAGGACGCAGAAGAGGGTGTTGGCAAGTACGGGAAGTGTGTACAGTGACAACATAGCGACAGGACTGAGGCTCATCCACACGAGCTATGTAATCACTTGAACCTTCTTCACACAGAAACTGGGGAGGGGCAGACACATCAATCTCTTCAGTTTTGCTGTTTGATATTTGCTCAAACAAAGTTACTGACAAGTGCCAGGAAGCTTACCCAGCAGTGTTAAAACATACCACTACTGTGATAGCATCCTATAATAGCTCTAATATAATACAAACTACTGTTTCTAAAATATATTTACACATGAAGTTTTGGAAGGGTGCTCGGGTGGTGCAGTGGTCAAATATGCTAGCAAAGCACCATGGAATTCTGGGTTCAAGGGCGTACTCACACTAGGCAATCTGTACTGCACTCACGCGTGATTGACCCCCAAACCATGGTTCGATTGACCAGTGCGAGTACTCCAGATCATGCTGGGGCACACTTGAAGAGTTGGGCTCGAGAGCGATTCACCGGACTAGGACGCAGCACGCATTAAACGTGATCGCGACTCGTGCTCCAGCACGGAAAACAGCGTCAGCTGCCTCCAGAAAATCCTTCTTACATGTGCAGCACGAGAAGCCGAAAATCAGTGTGTCACAATCAGTACATTTGTTATAAGGCTTATTAAGGTTGGGTGTCAGCGAAAAAATGAAATAAGAACAGTCAAATAGTAAGTACAAGCATGAATTCCGCTGCGTAGCACGAGAAGCCGAAACAGTGTGTTGCATAAGCAATGCAGCTTATTATAAGGCGTATTAGGGCAGCGTGCACAAAGTGAAAAAGCACCACATAGTAAGTACAAGCATCAAGTCCACTGTGCTGTGTGAGTCCATCTTTATAGGTACAACACAACATGCCGAAACACAGTGAATCGTATGATCAATGCATTTATTATAAGGCATATTAGAGCTGTGTGTCAGCCCACCCAAAGTGAAACAAAAAAGCCACACAGTGGTGTGAAAAAGTGTTTGCTCCCTTTTTTTTGCATGTTTGTCACACTTAAGTGTTTCAGAACATCCAATTTAAATATTAGTCAAACAACACAAGTAAACACAAAATGTAGTTTTTAAATGAAGGTGTTTATTATTAAGGGAGAGAAAAGTCCAAACTTACATGGCCCTCTGTGAAAAAGCGGTTGCCCCCTACACCTAATAACTGGTTGGGCCACCCTTAGCAGCAACAACTGCAAGCAAGCGTTTGCCATAACTTGCAATGAGTCTATTACAGTGTGGTGGAGGAATTCTGGCCACTCATCTTTGCAGAATTGTTGTAATTCAGCCACATTGGAGGGGTTTCGAGCATGAACGGCCTTTTAAAGGTCATGCCACAGCATCTCAATAGGATTCAGGTCAGGACTTTGACTAGGTCACTCCAAAGTCTTCATTTTGTTTTTCTTCAGCCATTCAGAGGTGGACTTGCTGGTGTGTTTTGGGTCATTGTCCTGCTGCAAAACCCAAAATCGTTTCATTGTTAGAGAGCAGAATTCATAGTTCCATTCATCAAAGCAAGTCTTCCAGGTCCTGAAGCAGCAAAACAGCCCCAGACCATCACACTACCACCACCATATTTTACTGTTACTATAATGTTCTTTTTCTAAAATGCTGTTACTTTTACACCAGATGTTGAACACTTTGGAAGGTGTGTGTCCCATTACTTTTGTCTCGTCAGTCCACAGAATGCTTTCCCAAAAGTCTTGGGGATCATCAAGATGTGTTCTGGAAAAATTGAGATGAGCTTTAATGTTCTTTTTGCTCAGCAGTAGTTTTTGTCTTGGAGCTCTGCCACGCAGGCCATTTTTGCCCGGTCTCTTTCTTATGGTGAAGGCATGAACGCTGACCTTAACTGAGCCATGTGAGGCCTGCAGTTCTTTGGATGTTGTTGTGGAGTCTTTTGTGACCTCTTGGATGAGTCGTAGCTGTGCTCTTGGGGTAATTTTGGTCGGCCAGCCACTCCTGGAAAGGTTCACCACTGTTCCATGTCTTCGCCATTTGGGGATAATGGCTCTCACTGTGGTTCGCTGGAGACCCAAAGATTTAGAAATGGCTTTATAACCCTTTCCAAACTGATAGATCTCAATTGTTTTCTTTCTCAATTGTTCCTGAATTTCTTTGGATCTCAGCATGATGTGTAGCTTTTAAGGATCTTTTGGTCTACTTCACTTTGTCAGGCAGGTCCTATTTCAGTGATGTCCTGATTGAGAACAGGTGTGGCAATAATCAGGCCTGGGTGTGGCTAGAGACAGTGAATTCAGGTGTGATAAACCATAGTTAAGTTATGTTTTAACAAGGGGGGCAATCACTTTTTCCACACAGGGTCATGTAGGTTTGGATTTTTTTCTCCCTTAATAATAAACACCTTCATTTAAAATCTGCATTTTCTGTTTACTTGTGTTGTCTTTGACTAATATTTAAATTGGTTTGATGTTCCGAAACACTTAAGTGTGACAAATGTGCAAAAAATAAATAAATAAATAAATCGGAAATCAGGAAGGGGGCAAACACTTTCACACCACTGTAGTAAATACAAGCATGAAGTCCACTGTGCAGCACAAGAAGCCAAAACACAGTGCGCAGAATAATCAATGAACCTTATTATAAGGCGTATTAGGACTGTTTGTCAGCGCCCACAAAATGAAACCAACGAAAGGCACAACAGGATGCCATTACCCGATCACATATGCACAACCATGAAGTGTGCTGTGCGAGCATGTATCGTGATGATGAAAGCTTGCCAGAGCGCATTTTGGTGAGCCCGGTGTGAGCAGGAACCAGTGGGGAGGGGGGCCAAACGCGCTTTAGCATGATTCAAGGCACCAGAGTTCAGTGCGAGTACGGCCTCAGTGACACACGGATAACCACACACGTCACATTGCCTGTTGGAGAGAAATCAGCCAACGAGCCAGCCGGGGACGGGGACTGCCGTCACCCAACGCTGCAACAGCGCCCACCCATCATACGATGGATTAGCACCCCATTCATGGCACACACTCACCTGCACCCTATGAATTCCAGAGAAGACCAGGACAAGTGTGGTGTAAAAACAAAAAAGGTTTGGAAGTGCCAGTTCCACATTCTTACCCTGACTTCTGATTCTCTAGGATTTCCATTTAAGTCACATTTGGAGCCATTGACATATGACTGACTGTGATACCGCTTCAACTTGTGCTGTTTACTGGCCTGGAGAACATCAGGAAGAAAGTGAGAGACTGCCAGATGGACATGTGAAACAGAAAGGTTGGTTAAAAATGTGGCTCACCTTAGCAGTTTCATTTGCCCAGTCAAATTCAGACTCAAAGTGACCAAGAAAGAGCACATCACCCTTGATCTCAGAATCTGAAAAGAAACAATCATATATGAACGGTCCCACACAATACTGAGCAAGAGGTAATAAATAGAACATACGTGCATAAAACTGGAGTCTGTGCATAAAAAGTATGTTATAATATACAATAATATACTTTACTACATATTGGAAGCATAGTAAACATTGAAATACCAGACGAAATATTTATTTTATAAAAAACATATACACAAAATTCTATTTCTATTATATTAATTTTTATACCTTCCAAGTGGTACTGTCTAATGTGCTGTCCATAGCAGAACTCATAGGTCCACCAGTCTTTGGTCTGCAGAGGAAAAAGAAATCAACAGTGGTCACTTTTCACAGTCTAACTAGTCCATAATTATTGCAATGAGGTTTATCCATAGTAATAACACATTCACTGAAAATTAAAATAAACTTACAATACATTAATCAGCCTAAAATTTCAAATGGGAAATATACAGTACTGTGCAAAAGTCTTAGGCCTCCGTTAGATTTGTTGTTTTAGCAATAGTTTAATGACCATATATACGTATTACTCAGTACTTCATGAAGACACAAACAGAACATGTACCAAAAAAAAAAAAAGTTCAGAACAAAATGGCTTGTTCAGTCTCTTTTGGGGAGACTGAAGTTTTCTGAAGTAATCTTCTAGTATATTATACCAGGCTTCTTTCAGCACTTCCCAGGGTTCTTCTTTAGACTTGGGCTGTATTTTATTTCTTTCTCCAGGCAATCCCATACTGGACTATAATATTCAGGTCTGGACTCTGAGAACGCCAGTCCATGGCTGTTAGTGTTTTATGAGAGGTTTTTGTCTCCAAATGATTTCACTGCATTAACCGTGTGCTTGGGGTCGTTATCATGCTGAAAAATAAAAACATTCCAAATCTCACACTTTCCAAAAGGAAAGGCATGATAAATTCAAATCTGTCTGTACTTCTGAGCATTCATGATTCCATTGCATTTAGGACAATATCACCAATACCACTGGCAGAAATGCAGCCAGAAACCTGTTCAGACCCTCCATCATGTTCATTGAAGGCCACAAACACTCATTCTTCAGTCTCTCTAACTTTTACGTTCACATATTGTCGACAATTGGATCCAAAAATTCCAAACTTAGACTCGTCACTCCATAATACTATTTTCCACTGATCTTCATTCAAATCTTTGTGCTAAGTTTTAACATAGCTTAGCCTTTTCCAAATCTAATGTTGGCCTAAGACCTTTGTACAGTAATGTTTAATAAAGACACCCAAGTCCTCATCTTGTTCATATAGTTGTACAGTTTGGAAATATCTTTTGGAAAGATTTTTGGATTTGGAAAAACCTTTATTAATTGGGTGAAACTTATATCATCAACCAGAAGCAGCAGAAAAAGCACAGGGGGATTATTTCTGACTATTTTAAACTCAGCAAATGAACATGTCAGTGTTCACCAGTTTCACTTCTACTATTCTGTCTAGTGCTTGAGCCTCTAGCTACAGCAAAACGAAGACAGATCTTTTCCTGGAGTTAGAGAAAGAGCTGAAGATAATATTAAAGTTGTACACAGTTGACATGAAGCTATTCATCAGGGATCCATATATAGCAATCCTCCAGTACTTAAATAGAGTTTCTTTTTCAGAAGTTCTGTCCTTTCTCTCTTTTTCTGAGATTTCAATGGTTCGAATAGGGGTTACACTACTCGTGTATACTTTTCCTTCCACATTTGGCACATTGGTCACCACCACCTGAAAGAGCCATGGTATTTCACTGAACAATCAGTGGTGGCCCCGCTCCTACTTATTCACAGGCTATCTATTAACCTACCATAGCACGCGAATTTAAACCCATTATCTGATTAAAGCAGCAAATAAATTTAAATGTTAATCCAGTGTTACAGCCTGCTGGTGCATTTTGAGTTTCAATTCACGAGTCCCTGAATTCGAGTGAAGTCATCTTACTCTAACACTAATGAACCTAAAATTACTTCTAGGCCATCTATTAAGCTACCATAACAGGCTAATTTAAACCCATTAATTCTGATTGATACCACCGACACTGGGTCAGTGGAAAAGCAGTACAATACGCATTTCTGCTCACAAAAATAGTTCAGAGCGGATATCAGAATTATCATAGCCTTTCTGTCAGCTCAAAGCAGTCTGGTCATGCTCCATTGACCCCCCCCTCATCAACAAGGTATTTCTGTCCAGAGATCTGTCGCTCACTGCAGGTTTCTGTTTATTGCACCTGCACCGAGTACACTTTAGAGCCAGTTTTGTTTGTGTGAAAATTTCAGGAGATCAGTAGTTCAATCACGTCTGACTAATCAGGTAGCCAGCAAAGATCCAGGGTGGATGTAACAAGCTGGGTCTGTTAATCTGTGTGGATTTTATGGTCGTGGTTGAAGTCTGCCACGTACAGATAGATGGCAGGTACGAGATGCTAAGGTGTACACATCTATCAACGCCCCTCCATCATCAGTGGTCATGCTTGTGGAGAGAGGTGTCAAGAAACGGCGAATTGGATAAGCCAAATTGTGAGAAAACAGGGGAGAAAAACATGTTGAAAACACACTGTGTTAGAGCACAGTGTTTGATATGCAGGCAAAAATACACATCACCTTGAAACTGCAAAACCTGTGATAACACAGGAGAAGGAACTTGTGGGAAGATAAGACAACATGTGTAAACATTTAGGTGTGTTAATAAAACAAAACTAAAAACCTTATGCCTGGTGTTAACTAGCAAATAAGTTGCAATGAAAATCCTGTGTTACAAACTTCAGGAGTATTTTGCTTTACAATTCTCGAGTTCTTGAATGAGAGTGAAATGATATTACTTCCCAAGACTAGCACAATTAAACTTACTTCCAGGTTTAATTATATATGGTCTATTACTGCATACTCAAAAGATAAACACATTTGACTCAAGTATACTACAAAGTTTAACAGAGGTGCCCAAACTAATGCACACTTGCAAGCAAAGTAGTATACACAAGCTGTACTGTTTGGTTACACTGAGGTAAACACATATGCTGGTCATATTTACTAACCTAATAAATAAAACACTAAATTCATTACTTAAATAAACTGTACTGTTGCCAGACAATACAAATATTTATCTAGTACATCAAATTACCTGTTAATCACTTTTTGTGGTTGTTTACACTGCTAGCAGGATAGCAGTAAGCAAGCCAATTATGTGCTTGTAAAAAACTAAACTATCATTCTGTAACTATTTGAATACTGGACTTATTATATATAATACAAGTATTGTATGTAAGTTGTATTATTTATTTATATATATATATATATATATAAAAAATACAATGGTGCTAAAGTTTATGAACCCTTTAGAATGTTCTATATTTCTGCATAAATATGACCTAAAACATCCTCAGATTTTTTTAAGCCCTAAAAGTAGATACAGAGAACCCAGTTAAACAACTGAGACAAAAATATTATACATGGTCATTTATTTATTGAGAAAAATGATCCAATATTACATATTAGTGAGTGAGTTCTTGATGGTCATCAGATTGGGAAAGGTTACAAAACCATCTCTAAAAAGTTTGGACTCCACCAATCCACAGTCGGACAGATTGTGTACAAATATAGGAAATTCAAGACCATTGTTACCGTCCCCAGGAGTGGTCGACCAACAAAGACCACTCCAGGAGCAAGTCGTGTAATAGTTGGCGAGGTCACAAAGGACATCAGGGTAACCTCTAAGCAACTGAAGGCCTCTCTCATATTGGCTAATGTTAATGAGTCCACCATCAGAAGAACACTGAACTACAATGGTGTGCATGGCAGAGAATATTGCTGCTCGTCTGCAGTTTGCTAAAGATCACGTGGACAAGCCAGAAGGCTATTGGAAGAATGTTTTGTAGACGGATGAGGCCAAAATAGAACTTTTTGGTTTAAAAGAAGAGCGTTATGTTTGGAGAAAGGAAAACACTGCATTGCAGCATAAGAACCTTATCCCATCTGTGAAACATGGTGGTGGTAGTATCATGGTTTGGGCCCGTTTTGCTGCATCTGGGCCAGGACGGCTTGCCATCATTGATGGAACAATGAATTCTGAATTATATCAGAGAACGATAAAGGAAAATGTCAGGACATCTATCCAAGAACTGAATCTCAAGAGAAGGTGGGTCATGCAGCAAGACAACGACTAACCACACAAGTCATTCTACCAAAAATGCTTAAACAATAAAGTTAATGTTTTGGAATGGCCAAGTCAAAGTCAAGACCTTAATCCAATCGAATGTTGTGGAACGACCTGAAGCGAGTCGTTAATGTGAGGAAACCCACCAACATCCCAGAGTTGAAGCTGTTCTGTACGGAGGAATAGGCTAAAATTCCTCCAAGCTGGTGTGCAGGACTGATACCAGACCAGATACTGAAAGCAAAGGTTCACATACTTATGCCACTCACTAATAGGTAATATTGGGTAATTTTCCCTCAATAAATAAATGAGTAAGCACAATATTTTTGTCTCATTTGTTTAACTGGGTTCGGTTCATCTACTTTCAGGACTTGTGTGAAAATCTGATGTTTTAAGTCATACTTATGCAGAAATATAGAAAATTCTAAAGGGTTCACACACTTTCAAGCACCACTGTAGATGTATTATATATGTGGTCACTGTGGACATGAAGGGATGGACATGGACAGCGACAATACCCAAGTAGACTTTGGCAATTAAACAATGCTCAAAGTGTGGCAAGGAAATATCCCCAGACCATTACACCACCACCAGCAGCCTGAACCGTTAATACAAGGAATGTTTATGCCAAATTCTGACTATCATTCGAATGACATTAGAAATCGAGGCTCTTCTGACCAGGCAAAGTTTTTCGAATCTTCTATTGTCCAACTTTGGTGAGCCCATGTGAACTGTAGCCTCAGTTTTCTGTTCTTAGCTGACAGGAGATCTTATGCTGCTGTGGCTAATGTGCTTCAAGGTTTGACGTGTGCTCAGAGAAGCTCTTCTGCATACCTTGTGTGTAATGAGTAGTTATTTGATTTACTGTTGCCTTTAAATCAGCTCAAACCAGTCTGACCATTCTCCTCTGACCTCTGGCATCAAAAACGCATTTTCATCAAGAGAACTGACACTCACTGGATCACTTTTTCAGACCATTCTCTGTAAATTTCCAGTAGATCAGCAGTTTCTTAAAGACAAACCAGCTAGTCTAGCACCAACAAACAGGGCACGATCAAAGTCATTTAAAACACCTTTCTTCCCAATTGATATGGTCAGTTTGAACTTCAGCAGGTCATCTTGACCATGTCTACATGCCTAAAAGCAACAAGTTAATGGGCTGTTTAGATCTCTGAGTTAATAAGCAGCTGAACAGGCGTACCTAATAAATTTAGTGTTTATCACGTTGCATACATTATGTTAAATTACGTGTTTTAAATGGCTGCTTCTTGTAACATCACTGTTGCCATCCCTTGCAGGCCCGGAGTGACATTTAGTTTCATAATGGTTATTGTATATTTTAATTCCATAAAATGAGACCCAACAACAACAATCGTGTGACTTTTGTTCAGTCTATAGCCTGACACCAAGTGCTACTTGATTATCAATTATATGTTGCACCCACAGAGCCACCAACATTGTAGCTGACACCATAGACCCCTCACCCACCCTCTTCACACTCCCACCACCTGGAAAGAGGTACTGAAGCATTCAGACCCCCACAACCAGAATGAGTAACAGTTTCATTCAAAAAGCATCAGACTCCTCAATAACCAGAGAATGGCATAACCACTTCAAAGACACCCAAGTAAGCTGAACTGGACCAAACCACTGGCTTCTAAAAACTTGCTGCTATTTACATTTCTATTTAAATCACTGTACTTACAGTGGGGCAAAAAAGTATTTAGTCAGCCACTGATTGTGCAAGTTCTCCTATTTAGAAAAGATGAGAGGCCTGTAATTTTCATCATAGGTACACTTCAGCTATGAGAGACAAAAATGAGAAAAAAATCCAGGAAATCAAGATTTTTAAAGAATTAAATTGTAAATCATGGTGGAAAATAAGTATTTGGTCACCCACAAACAAGCAGGATTTCTGGCTCTCACATACCTGTAACTTCTTTAAGAAGCTCTTCTGTACTCCACTAGTTTCCTGTATTAATGGCACCCGTTTGACCTCGTTATCTGTATAAAAGACACCTGTCCACAGCCTCAAACAGTCAGACTCCAAACTCAACCATGGCCAAGACCAAAGAGCTGTCAAAGAACACCAGGAAGACAATTGACCTGCACCAGGCTGGGAAGAGTGAATCTACAATGTTCTGTTTATGTCGGCACTGTTTTGTCCTTTCTTGCACTGATCTTGCACAAGTGCACTTTATATACTAATGGTTAGTTCCGTGTTACCTCTCAGTCTTGTGTCACTATATAGCACATGTGTACGGTAAAAACTGTATGAGGTTAAAATGACAATAAAACTGACTTGAACCATGAGACTTTCCACAATCTCCTGCTCTCATGTCAACGCAGGTTGTTTCACAGCTCAGGCTTTTACTAGAGTTATTTAAATACCTTAACCAAGCAGGGTGCAGTGTTCATAGGCTTCAGAAGCTCTGGGATGCCAGGCCCACTGTAGCTCTGAGAGTCTGGCTCAGGAATTGGTTCCTGGTGGAACTTCACTGCTTGAGCAGGCAAGCGGCACTCATAAAGCTGCTTGTACTTATTGGAGATCAGCATCACATCTTGCATCTGATTTACAGAGAGAACAGAAGTAGAGTTAGAAGCAGAATTTCAAATAAAAAAAATTAGTAATATTAAACATACACAATACTGACAGTATTATATAAAGCAATGTGTCACGAATTAATAAACACGTACTGTAAGTGATACTTAAATGTGATTACACTGGCACATTTATGTAAAACTTAGGAGAGATATGAACGTGAACAGTCACAGCTGTTGGTGAAACACATGGCACATAGGCTGTTGGTGAACATTTCTATTTATATTGCAGTACCTGTGATACAGTGTACAAGTTGGATAAAGTAATAGTTGTGCTTTATGTTTGTCATTGTTGTTTGATAGTAGTATTGGGGGGTGGAATAGCAGTTTCTGTATAGTTTAGACCTTTGTAACCAACTGGATGTACATGATACACTTTCCGCAGGCTTTTGATATAGCCAGAGAAATAGGATTAAATGTGTTAATACCTCCATTGACATGGGAAGTACTGGCTATACAGAAAAGAGAAACCAACATATTATCTAGTTCCCTCTATGACAAAAATGTCTCTGATGTAGCGCTGCTTTCAAGCTGACACTCGTGAAATTAATTAGATGTTATATGCACATGGACATACACAGGTCAGTGCCTTCTCTAAAGGGACCTTCTGCCAGCTTACGCCCCAAACACCTAGGCTGCGCCCAAACCACCTACTTCCCTCCTTAATAGTGTACTGAACTGTTAATGATGTAAATGGACCTACACTCATTTAACACACTCTCTAGCACAGAAGTATGCGGTTTGAGACGCATCCCTACCTTAGCTAGCTTGCCGTGTTTACACTTACCTGTCCCCTAATAACAGGATCGGGGAGAATCTGAATTCCATATTTCATCTCGTTCAATTCTTCCAAATTGAGAAAAGCAGAAGCAGACAGGAGACATAGCAGGAATATAACGTAAACTCCCTTCAACCACCTAAACAAGGAAGCAGCCATGTTTCCCTCACATTGTGAACCAGCCGTGACAAGCCGCATCTTATTTGTCGCCATAGCAGATGCTGATTGGACAACGTCGAAGAAAACCACTTTATTATTGGATAACGTAAACGTCAGTCAACGCCCGACTCAGTCCCTATTGGATTGGTGGTTAAACATGGTACCCCACTAGCCACGAAAATGACTTTAATTGGACCAATCTACATTTGTATTTACATTCACAACATCTAGCAGACTCCGTTATCCACTTAGAGAAGGGTTTTGTATTTTTTTAGTGGACACTATCTCAAGCTAGATAGGCAACAGAGCAAGAGCACCATCTAAATAAACTCTGTTAGGAATTGATATAGGCAAATAGTGCACTAAGTCAAAAGAAGGAAATAAAATGATGAATGTGTAAGTGCAGTCTCAGTTTCCACTCAAGGGCTGAAGAGAACAACTAATGCCTGCACTTTCTTTACATAGAGCATGTTCTGTTGAATATATTTAATATAATTTGTCATTTTCGCTCTTATTCCTATTTCTTTTTTGTCATGCACCAATATACCTAAACAAATTCCTTGTTTGTGAAAACTTTCTGGGCAAAAAACCTGATTTTGAGTTTGCAGAAAGCAAGACACTTTGACGTTCAGTGGAAGTTCATTCAGCCGTCTGAGTGTCAGTATGGAGGAGAGTCATGATGCTGTTCGTCCTTTGATCTTCAGTGGTGAGTCTTGAAGGGTACAAGATAGAGTGCAAGATTTGATTAGAGCATTTACTTGGAAAAAGCTGGTACATTTTGGGCTTTGTAAGTGAATATTGTAGGGAGCCAGTGAAGGGAACAGAGCAGTGGGTGACATGAGAAAACATTGGTAAATTGAAAACCAGACATGCTGCTGCATTCTGTGTATCTGCAGATGGTGCTAGTGAATATGGTGGCAGATTAGAAAGAATGGCAGATGTCGTTTACCTTCTCATCAGAAACGGTGGCAAAGCCTTCATCACTTTTAAGGAGAAACAGGAGGTGGGTTGAGTTTGCATGGGTCAGATTCAGATTTTTTTCAGCTTTCATTTGTAAAAGTTTTGTTTGTATTTTTTAACAAAGGAAACTTTATGTTTTTTTAAGAACAAACATAATAGCAATAATGTTGACATTGCTGTTATCATCTCCCATCTAATAATATTCATTCATTCATTTTCTTATCCACTTAATCCTAGTCAGGGTTGCAAGAAAACCTGTGCCTAGACATTGCACCAATCCAATGAAGGGCACACACACACACTTTGGAAACACCAATTATCCTCACACACATCTATGGAATGTGGGAGGAAACAAGAGTACCCAGAGTAAACGCACACTGACACGGGGAGAATATGCAAACTCTACACAGTGGGGCTGTGGTGGAACTGTGAGGCAACCGTGCCACCCCATATAATAATAATAATAATAATAATAATAATAATAATAATAATAATGCTGCAAACCCAAGTCAGAAAAAGTTAGGACAGTGTTGAAAATGCAGATTTAAAAAATGCAGGGTTCCTTACATTTACTTTGACTTTTTATTTCATTGCAGACAGAATTAACCCAAGATGTTTCATATTTTGTTTGGTCAACTTCATTTCATTTGTTAATAAACATCCATTTCTGAATTTCAGGCCTGCAGCACATTCCAAAAAAAGTTAGGATGGGGTGAATTAAGTTCTAGCAATGAGGCAAAAAGAGTAAATAATGATGTGATTTAAAACAGGTGATATCAAGAGGTAATTGTGATCATGATTTGGTACAAAAGCAGTATCCACAAAAAGGCTGAGTCTTTGAGGAGCAAAGATAATCAGAGAATCACTTGCTGCATCTCCAGTTTTCAACAAATGCATGACAAAATTATTTAAATGTTTAAAAGCAATGTTTACAAAAAAAGCGCTTTATATATTTTCAGCCCTAACTTTTTCTGATTTGGCTTGTTTTGCATTGTCTTGTTGATAAATGCACAGATGTCCCTGGAAAATGTGTTGCCTTGAAGGCAGCTTGTGTTGCTCTATAAGTTCAATGTACTTTTCTGCATTAATGATGCCATCACAGATGTGTAAATGACCTTGCCAAGGGCACTGACACCACCCCATACCATGACAGACACTGGCTTTGAGACTTGCAGCTGATAATAGTCTGGATGGTCCTTTTAATCTTTGGTCTAGAGCGGTTGGCATCTCCCAAAAAATCACTGTGTGATGTTCCATTGGGCGGCACGGTGGCTCGGTGGGTGGCATCGCCGCCTCACAGCAAGAAGGTCGTGGGTTCAATCCCAGGGTGAAGCTCTGTGTGGAGTCTGCATGTCGTCCCCGTGTCCGTGTGGGTTTACTCCAGGTACTCCGGCTTCCTCCCACAGTCCAAAGACATGCAAGTTAGGTTAATCAGTTACACTAAATTGGCCTGGTTTGAGTGTGGTGTCTGGCGACAGACGGAGCGATGCGTCGGCTGGAGTATTCTCGGTCGCATCAAGCGGCAGTGGTTGGACCCCGCATCCAGTGGGACAAGCGCCAGGAAAATGATGATGACTGTGTGATGTTCCATTCCAAGTCGAGACCGCTTCTGGACATGGTTAACATTTTTTACACAAGTTTTAAGCAGCATTTGTGAATGTAACTCTGTATTTTTGTGCTTGACAAAGGTTTGACACAGTAATTCCTTACCTATGTGGTTATATCAGCTATTGATGAATGATGATTCTTGGTGCAGTGCCATCTGAGGGATTGGAGATTTGGGTTTCAGCTTAGGCTTGTATCCTTGCCCGTTACATACTAAAATGACTTGAATTGTTTAATGATATTATGCACTATAGAGGAAGAAATATGTAAATCCCTTCCATTCTTTCTTTGAGCAACTTTGTTTTTAAACATTTCAATCATTTTCTCACGTTTTTGATGATAAACTGGAAATCCTCTGCCCATTTTTGCTCCTCAAAGTCTTTTTTGGATACTGATGTTGTACCAAATCATCATCACCTGTTTGAAATGATATCATCATTTTTTTTTTTCATTAATAACCCTAAATTGCCTCCATCTCGACTTTTTTAGTATTGTGTTGCAAGCCTGAAATGCAAGAAATGATGTTTATTAACAAATGAAATGAAGTTGACCAAACATGACATATCTTGGGTTTATATTGTCTACAATGAAATAAAAGTCTAAGTAATGTAAGAAACACTGCATCTGAAGAGTGAATCTACAATAGGCAAGCAGGTTGGTGTGAATAAATGAACTGTGGGAGCAATTGAAGACATACAAGACCATTGATAATCTCCCTCAATCTGGGGCTCCACGCAAGATCTCATCCCGTGGGGTCAAAATGATCATGAGACCGGTGAGCAAAAATCCCAGAACTACACGGAGGGACCTGATGAGTGATCCTTAGAGAGCTGGGACCAAAGTAATAAGGCTACCATCAGTAACACACTACGCAGAGAGGGACTCAGATCCCCCTGCTTAAGCCAGTACATGTCCAGGCCCATCTGAAGTTTGCCAGAGAGCATATGGATGATCCAGAAGAGGATTGGGAGAATATCATGTGGTCAGATAAAACCAAAATAGAACTTTTTGGTAAAAACTCAACTCGACGTGTTTGGAGGAAGAAGAGTTCTTAGTTGCTCCATACCTACTGTGAAGCATGGGGGTGAAAACCTCATGCTTTGGGGCTGTTTTTCTGCATTGGGGACAGGGTGACTGATCCGTGTTAAGTGAAAAATTAACAGGGCCATGTATTGTGAGATTTTAAGCCAAAACCTCCTTCCATCAGTGAGAGCATTGAAGATGGAACATGGCTGGGTCTTCCAGCATGACAATGATCTCAAACACACCGCTTGGGCAACGAAGGAGTGGCTCCGTAAAAAGCATTTCAAGGTCCTGGAGTGGCCTAGCCAGTCTCTAGACCTCAACCCCATAGAAAATGTGTGGAGGGAGTTGAAAGTCCGTGTTGCCCCAAAACATCACTGCTCTAGAGGAGATCTGCATGGAGGAATGGGCCAAAATACCAGCTACAGTGTGTGCAAACCTGGTGAAGACTTACAGGAAACATTTGACCTCTGTCATTGCCAACAAAGGTTATGTTACAAAGTATTGAGTTGAACCAAATTTATTTAACAAATACTTGTTTTCTACCATAATTTACAATTAAATTTCTTTAAAAATCCTACAATGTGATTTCCTGGATTTTGTTTTCTCATTTTGTCCCTCATAGTTGAAGTGTAGCTATGATGAAAATTACAGACCTCTCTCATCTTTCTAAGTCAGAGAACTTGCACAATCAGTGACTGACTAAATACTTTTTTGCCCCACTGTAAGTGGTTCAATTAGAGCAGGCAAGGGTATTCCAGGATAGAAATAGATAACTCCATCTCTCCGGCGACTTGCTGCCCTCTGTCGGCGCTGTGAGCGGCACTGTGAGCCCATGGTGTGGATCTCTGTGCGCTGCGCTGCAGTCAGTCAACATTCCATATCCGTCAGAATTAGCTCACGCTAGAAGGTCTGCCTCGTTCTTGTCTGCATTCGTCTCGCACCTCTGTCACTTGGTTTTGTTTTTGCTGAATGTCATGCCACCGGATTTTTCTCGCCCATTGACTGCAGGCAGTGATGTAGGCTAATTGCAGAGGATCACATTTAAAACACGGTTCGGGTTTTGGCGGCAGCATGAAAAGGTAAGCTTTATTTATGCCATGATGGTTGTGGGTATCCGCACCTCCAGCGTGATTCCCTGGCCCTTTTGGACATGATCACCGCTGATACATTTCATAGAGACAGATTTCAAAATGTGGGAAATATTAGGCTAAATTATGGCCTGTACTGGTGTAATTTCGGTGTGTGGTGCATAATCTTGGGAACAATATGATTTTATCAATTGTCTCTAATTTAATCATAACGGTAAGTGTAGGTTCTGTAAGTGTGTTTTGGTTGTATTGCTTATTTTGGACAGCTAATGCTGCCAGTTTATCTTTCTGGGTTTCAGCTGATGGGGAATCACCGCGCAAACCGGCTGCGCGCTGCTTGCTCGGAAAAAAAGACTCCCTCGGGCGTTTGTTTGAGGTCATGCGAGATGCATGTATTATTATGTAGTGATATAATTTATTTTTTTAACTAGCTTATTGGGGCTATTACGCATTCCAGTTGCAAGTTTTGTGATAAAAGAATATCAACCGTGCTATTGGCATTAAGACACGACCTGTGATGCGATTTGGGACGCAACCATAGTGTAGCAGTTGGGATGTAGGCTAATAGTAGACCGCGCCCTACACCCTACGCCCACTGTCAGCAATGTCTAGACTATTACATTTTTAATAGCATAACGGTATACTACATACAATGTCAATCCTACTTCTAAGAGCACAGTAGTTTCATTAGGCGTACTGTATAGAGGAACCACCACGAATATTAGCTACTGGTTGTGAAGACGTCATTATGGAATTGGTTTGTATGCATAAAATATCATTCTTAAATATAAGTAACTTGAGTAAGGCTGAAATACGAGACTACATTAAATAAAATCTTTCTCATGATGATGTGTAATAATTACCAAAATGTCTGAAGTAAACTAAACACAATTAGCATAACAGTAGTTTTTAGAGATTTCCAGAAAGTAAATATAACTGTAGATAAAGAAATAAATCTGGTGTGTTGGACCTGCAATGCATACTGGGAGTCGAGGAGGACGCCCCGCATACCTTAAGCTGGCTGGCAGGATGTGATTTCACACAGCCCCCTTAAGGGTCAGATGTCAGTCTCTCAAAAACAAAGAAACAAAACTTTATGGCTCCAGAAGCCCGTATTATTCGCTAGGAGTGATGATTCCATAATATTTGTGAGGGATTAGATGTTGCTTCAGAAAGCTCACTTAATATTACGGGGACACTATAGCATCACATACTGGATATGTGCACAATCTAGATGGTACAGTAAAACTATTTGTTTTGTCTGTACTACTGACTCATTAAATCTTTTTCTGTATAGATCCAGTCTCACTGGCCACATTAATAGGCACATTTACTTCTCTTCCATTATTTGTCAGCAGAAGGCAGTATGTGCACTACACACACTAACATGCACACGATGGTCCTCATTTATGAAACCTTTGCAAAAGACGAGCAAACCATGAGTAGGTTACGTTTAAAATGGATCCTCCTGAAAACTCAGGAGTCAGGAACGCCATGTAAACACCAGATTTATTAGGTGAACGTGCGTATGTTAATGAATATAAATCGTTTACAAATTGGGCACGCATGCAGGTTACTTTATAATTAGCACACAGTTACCATAATCCGCTCCCACAAATAACAACTAATGCTCTTATATGAAGCTCTTGATGAGACGAAGTGCATTCAAATCGACACCTTTTATTTTCGAGTCCATGGTGGTATTTTGGGTCCTAAAAAGCAGCTTGCCAGTAAATTACATGTAGGGTATATGAATAGACCTACAATATTCTAGCCCTTATGTGTTCTTACCGATAAGCCAAAAATCTCTTATAATGCCTCTCTACAAATGTCTGCCAGCCGAGCTGTGTTGGGGGATTCCACCTGGTCACAGCATTCAGAAGATAACATGTCACATCACAGATCAATTGCACATTGATTGAACGGTAGTCCTTCCTATTTACATATGCAAATGCATTATTAGATCATGCCTTGGTGTGAATGTGTGTACAGTCGATGATCCCACTGACTTCTAGTAAATGTCATAGAAATCTGGTTGACTTCCGACTGTTGTTATGCACTGTAAATAAACTTGTAGCGAGGCATTAGACTGATTATGCTGTCCAAAATGGCTGGGTTGATGCTTACATTTACAGCAGACGCCCTTATCCAGAGCGACCAAGTGATACAGTCTTACAATTCAAGCAGTAGTGGGATAAGGGATCCACAATCCACATGAATTAACTCATTGGCCGTAACAAAATAATTTAGCAAACAACTGCCCTGTACAGGCTTGTTATAATTTTTTCTGAATAACAGGCTGTATTATTAAACAGAGTGCTTGTTGAGGGTAATTTTGTTTATTTAAAAAATGTATTATATAATTATTTAGTCAGTACTTTAATTCAAGTGTAGTGTCTTTTTGACATTATGCACACTTTACGCGTGGTCAGGAAAAGTAGATTTTGTTTTACTAATGTTTTGGGACTACGGACATTTTCATGAATGCGGGCAATTATGAAAAAATGGGTTTTACAAACGATTTACGAGCAAGTTCCTTCTGCTCGTGCTTCATGAACGAGGCCCAATGAGTGGTGTGTTTCATAAAGCTGATGTAACATGATTTGTCTCACACTTTGGCAACACTGTGTAATAATGTATTTAATTGCTGATTATAACCAGTCTCTGGTTAATGAGCTTCTTAACACCCCTCATTTTTGGCATTAATTACAAAGCATGTTGTAATGATGCACATGATGGTGTATGTTAGAATGAAATGCTTTATTACATTCAGGTTAAACTCTTCATAATCTAATTACAGATAGTTTAGTCTTTCTAATCTAGGTTCTAGGCAAATCCCACAAACTAAATAAAGGGCACAAACATGCAAATGTTGGTCTCTGTTTTGTGTTAACTTTGATTATTTCTGGTGTAATTTGCGATGCACATGTAAAATGTATTTCATAGGATAAGTACTTTTGCATAATCAATTTAATATTTTTCAAATGTTAATATTTTCTTAACAGATGGGGAGAATCCAGCATCAGCCCTGTTTGCTTCCATTAAGCAAGTCTGGATATTGCCAATCAGTGCAGTGGATCTTTGGGAGTGACAATGGGATCCTTCGCCTCTCACACTGAGTGGATAGAGTGAGTTGATGTGGTTTTATTACAGTAAGTTAAAGAGACATGTGACACCAACACGTAAACTCTAAAAACGTTGATCATTTTACTTAGGCTACATCTTATTAAGACAAAAGGGTAAAGTACACCTCCAAATCAGAATAAGTTGGGACAGTATGGAAAATGCAGAAAAAACCTCCAAAAAAACCTGCAGTCTGTCTTACATTTATGAATCAAAGGGTGGCATGGTGGCACAGCGGTTAGTGCGGATGCCTCACAGTTCCAGCATCCCTGGTTTGA
Source organism: Ancistrus triradiatus (assembly GCA_025084515.1). NCBI lineage: Eukaryota > Metazoa > Chordata > Actinopteri > Siluriformes > Loricariidae > Ancistrus > Ancistrus triradiatus. The sequence goes on from JAJAGP010000227.1 coordinate 329,077, forward strand.
TTCCAAGCTCGGGTTCCACCTGTGTGGCGTTCGCATATCCCCCCATCTGCATGGGCTTACTCTGGGACTCTATTTTCTTCCAACATTCCAAAAACATGCGTGTTAGGTGTATGTATGAGTGTGTGACTATATGTACTCTTTGATAGTTTGGCACCCTGTCTAGGGTTATTCCTGCCGGCTAGGCACCTGCTTTCTCGCGACCCTGACTAAGATTAAGCTGATTGAGGGAATGAAAGAATGAACACTTAAAAGGTATTTTGATACCAAGGATACCAAGTGACTGAGTGTTTCAGCTGTTGTTTTGTGTAATTTTTTCTCCAAACATGTCTTAAGGTGTGCAACAGTATTTTTGTCACAATTGTTGTTTCAAAATTCTCTGCACATTCTCTATTAGGGACAGATAAGGACTGCAGACCGTCCAGTCCAGTACTTGTATAATCTTCTTTTGCAGCCATATATTTGTAATGTGTGCTGCATGAGGTTTTACATTGTCTTGTTGAAACGGGCATGGAAGTCCCTGGAAAAGATGTTGTTTTGAAGGCAGTTTATGTTGCTGTAAAGTTTCAGTGTACTTTTCTATGTTAATGTTGCCATCACAGCAGTGTAAATGACCTTTGAAAATGTCCTTTGGGCTGACACAACCCAAAATAATGGCAGGGTCTGGCTTTTGGACTTGTTGCTGATAACAGTCTGGCTGGTCCTTTTCGACTTGGTCTGGAGCACATTTCTTCAAAAAAGATCAGGAATACTTACAATACATGTTTCCACTGTGTGATGGTCCATCCCAGATGCCTCTGAGCCCAGAGAAGACGATGCTGCTTTTTAAAATTAATAGTATATTATCCCAGTCCCAATATCTTTTGGAATGTGTTGCAAGTCTGAAATGCAGGAATGGATATTTTTAAAAAATGAATTACTGACCAGAAAATACATGAAATATCTTGGGTTCATATAAGGGCTGTGAGATATTGACAAAAAATGATATTTCGGGGATTTAATCTTTCAACTGTGTCATTCATGAATATCAGCCTTTTTTGTGCTGGATATGCTAGCAAGAATATTGGAGCTGAATATTGCAGCATTTGGGCTAGGAGACCACAGTCAGTCGAACACGGTACACTGTTGAAGCTCAAATCATGCTGGTGCCTTAGATGTTTTGCTTGCCATGTTGTAGGTGCAACCTCCTTTACAGTAGATCAACTTTCCACACATATTGCATTTCACCTTTTGGTTTTCTTTAACTAAGTGGAGCCAAACTTTGAGCATGGTCCATCTTCCGCTAATGCTATAGCCGAGTGCAAAGCAAAATTATTTGATGTGTACGTGATTACATGACGCACCGGCCCAGGGAGATAGGTGCCTCAGAAGCATTTTTGCACTAATCACGACCGTCTATTTGAAGCATAAAATCCATCAGTAGGAACCGAAAAGTGGAATTCTAAGAAATTCTGTTTTTTAATGTGTACCTGGTTCATGCAATTTTAGAATTTGAATGCATGAACTGTCATGTTTTTGATGTTTTTTTGCAAAGTGATTGGCATACCTGTACTCGATAATGTAAGTTCGCCCATTGTTAGAACAACAATTAAGATACTGCCATAGATACATATCACACATCCCTAGTTCATACTGGCTGCAATTACATACAAGTCAATGTAAATGTAAGATGCACTGCATATTTTTTAATTCACATTTGCCATACTGTCCCAACTTTTTCAGATTTGGGGTTGTATATTTGTTGATATAATATATTTGATTGCTAAACAGGGTGGCACAGTGGGGCAGTGGTAAGTGCTGTCAATTCATAGCTCCAGAGACCTCAGTTCAAGTCCTGACTCAGCTGATGCCTGTGTAAAGTTTGCATGTTCTCCTTGTGTGTTTCCTGTGATACTCTGGTTTCTTCCCACATGCTGACGACACACATTAGCTATTTCATGCATAGTGGTTACTACAGTGGGCAATTCAATAGCTGTTTTCTTCCATGTGTATGAGTTTTCATGTCACAATTGCACATCAGCCACTAGAGTGGACGCTATTGTGCCTTGCTATATGCTATATACTCACAAAAGTTTATTTTATTGACTGTTTTCTTAAAAACATATTTCATTAGTTGAGGTTCAAACGCATGTTGTCCACCCTAATGGACATATCACCAACTTCTTGAAAAATGCATGTTTCAAATTTATTTATTTATTTATTTATTTTTTCCATGCCCAAAGAGTAATAAAAACACTTGGGAATAAATCCTGAAGTAGGTTATCGTAACTTATGCATGAAAGGGTTAAGTTAGCTGGTGTCTCTAAAGCAGGAATAGACAGTGAATGAAAGTTAAAATATTGCTAACTCTACTATAGCTGTGGATATTTCTGAACCTTAACAAAAACCTAGACAAGTAGTCATAACTTAAAAGCTTTGCTGTGCAAATCCCCTAAATTTAATTTAATTTAATTTTCAACATGTCTTGTGTTATTTTATTACAATGGACATATTTAATATTGTACTAATGCAGCAGAGCTACAGCAGTATAATAAGTAATGTTGTAACACATTAAAAGTATAAGAAACTGGCACCATATTTAGGAATTGCATGATTAATCTATGGGATTAACTAGATCCAGCTACATATGGTGTAGCATAGTTGCTGTTGTATTCATGTTTTATTGTCTTATTTCCCAGTGCTCAAAGCAATGTAACCTTTTGATCATCATGTTGTTATTATAAAACCATCCCCATTCAACACTCTGACTATAACAGTACTTGGAAAATTTGAGTATCACATGCCATACAGGGACAACATGTGACAAAATATTTAGAAGCCTATACAAGCCTATACAGTGGTACCTCAGTTCTAGTTGTTAATATATTCCAGAAGGCTTGTCAAGAACTGAAAACAATGAGTACTGAGCAAATTTTTCCTATAAGGAATGACGTAAATTGAATTAATCTGTTCCAGACCCCTCCAAAACACCGCACATAACTATGAAGTATCACGAACTGAGGAGTTTAACGAGTGTTTGGTAGAGTGGTCTATACTGTTATCATAGCGGAGATATGGAACGAATACTATGATTAGTATTGATAAATAAGTTGATATTTAAAACACTTACATGAACATGTAATTGGCCAAAATCATTAACACAAAGCTTATTTTGTCGATTATTGGTCGAGATCTGAGGTCCCACTGTATTTGTTTCTTGTGTTTTTATACAAAGGAGAATGCACTAACTCGTTTTCTATTAATGATATAATAATACATATCTTGCTTGTACTGATGCACTCTAAGCCAGTTGGGAAGTATGAGTTCATATAGAGGATAAGCTTTTAAAACTGAGCTTCTCAAGTATGGTTACTGGAAACAGTGCAGCTGTGGTTTTGCAGGATACATGACTGCACGTAAGTTTCATTTTTGTTCCACTTCCCACACTAATGGCATAAAGAATGCAACCATTAAACAGCGAAGACAAATGGGCACTTGTGCAGTCAGAAGGCCGAAGGGCAGGGACACTAGTATGCATGCCTGAAAGCTTTCCTGAGAATTATCACAAATTGTTTGCCAGCTCATATGTTGGTTGCTTTGCAATCCTTATTTTAGGTGCATTTTCTGCAGGACTGTAAGCAGGCCTCTTATATTGTCATGGTTTCATGAGTAGTTTGGTGAGAATGATCCTACCACCGAGTTTTCTATAATACAGAATAAAATGCAGGTTAATTAACTGGCCACGATATGCCCCATGAGAACTCAAACTGTGAACCCTATGTTCAGGGTAAAAAGCAAAAGCCGACTCACTATAAGAGTGAGCAGAAATCCTATCTTAATATAATTTTGGCATTGTCTGAATACCTGACTATTGACAAGAAACCGACCAATAAGTATTATCAAATTTAAAATCAGAAGCATGTCCGAAGCTTTAGATGTCTTCAGCAAGGCACATGCACCAAAATTCCCCATCGCCATCCTTCAAAACAAGCATTACTTACTTAATTCTACAGATATGTAACTGTGTGTCATGTTTCTGTTTGTGTGTTTTATATTTTTGACAGCTTGTAGGATGTATTATTTTATAAAGACATTGTTGTTAGCCCTGGTAGCTTCTGTGGTGCTGTTTCTCGCCGTGCTGCGCTTCTGGCCCACTCGGGCCTACACCACTGTGGATGTGCGACAAAGACAAGGGTCTATAGTCGAGCGACTGCTGGAGGAGAGACTACCAGAACCAGACCCCAGTACCAGCACCATCCCCTACCATGTGAGGGAGAGTGTAGCTGGGTAAGTATCTCCCTGTAAAATATTTACATTATTGATTTGTGCATGTTATTGTTTAAACCGCTGTCCTCTCTGCAATCAAAAAACAGATTATGTTTAGTGCAGCTTTGCACTAGTGATTCTTCCAAATAATATATTGTTGACATAACATAATATCATCGAGACATACACTATTCTGGAGTAATAGCCATGTTCTCTTATAGGCTTTTAGCCCGTAATGGGTGTGTTTGTGAGGGTGAGAAGATTAGTGTGAATTTACCATTCGCCCAGCTGCTGTTCCCAAGGGTGTCTGCCCATCCCCTACACACAGCTTTCCAGCCCTCTCAGCTCGATGAGATGAAGAGACGTCGTGCCAAAGAATACCAGGGCTTCCAAATGAGGTGTGTAAATATTCCAGCCAAGAAGACAATTATAATAACAATAAAATATATTAACTGCTCACTGCTAACATGCTACTGCCATGCTACAAACCCAAATCAGAAAAGGTTGGGATGGTATGGAAAATGAACAAAAATGCAGTGTGTTTTACCTTTCTTTGACTTTTATTTACAATGGGGCAAAAAAGTATTTAGTCAGCCACTGATTGTGCAAGTTCTCCTACTTAGAAAGATGAGAGAGGTCTGTAATTTTCATCATAGGTACACTTCAACTATGAGAGACAAATTGAGAAAAAAAATCTACGAAATCACATTGTAGGATTTTTAAAGAATTTAATTGTAAATTATGGTGGAAAATAAGTATTTGGTCAATAAATTTGGTTCAACTCAATACTTTGTAACATAACCTTTGCTGCCAATGACAGAGGTCAAATGTTTCCTGTAAGTCTTCACCAGGTTTGCACACACTGTAGCTGGTATTTTGGACCATTCCTCCATGCAGATCTCCTCTAGAGCAGTGATGTTTTTGGGGCAACATGGACTTTCAACTCCCTCCACACATTTTCTATGGGGTTGAGGTCTGGGAGCGAGGAGATTGGCTAGGCGACTCCAGGACCTTGAAATGCTTTTTACGGAGCCACTCCTTCGTTGCCCGAGCGGTGGTGTTTGGGATCATTGTTCATGCATGGAAGACCCAGCTACGTTCCATCTTCAATGCTCTCACTGGTGGAAGGAGGTTTTGGCTTAAAATCTCACGATACATGGCCCCGTTCATTCTTCCCTTAACATGATGTTCTTGTGATGATGTTTTCCCACCCCCATGCTTCACAGTAGGTATGGCGCAACTCAGAATTCTTCTTCCTCCAAACACAGCGAGTTGAGTTTTTACCAAAAGGTTCTATTTTGGTTTCATCTGACCACATGATATTCTCCCAGTCTCCTTCTGGATCATCCATATGCTCTCTGGCAAAACTTCAGATGGGCCTGGACATGTACTGGCTTAAGCAGGGGACAAGCCTGGCACTGCAGGATATGAGTCCCTCTCAGCGTAGTGGGTTACTGATGGTAGCCTTTGTTTCTTGATCTCGGCTCTCTGCAGGTCATTCATCATGTCCCTCCATGTAGTTTTGGGATTTTTCCCACAGTTGATTTATTCACACCAACCTGCTTGCCTATTGTACATTCACTCTTCAAAGTCTGGCACAGGTCTACAATTTTCTTCCTGGTGACCTTTGACAGCTTTTTGGTCTTGGCCATGGTTGAGTTTGGAGTCTGACTGTTTGAGGCTGGGGACAGGTGTTTGTTATATAGACAACGAGGTCAAACAGGTGCCATTAATACAGGTAACGAGTGGAGGACAGAAAAGCTTCTTAAAGAAGAAGTTACAGGTCCGTGAGAGCCAGAAATCTTGCTTGTTTGTGGGTGACAAAAAACTTTTGAAAAAATTTTTTCCACCATGATTTAAAATTAAATTCTTTAATAATTTTTTTTCTCATTTTGTCTCTCATAGTTGAAGTGTACCTATGATGAAAATCACAGACCTCTCTCATCTTTCTAAGTAGGAGAACTTGCACAATTAGTGGCTGACTAAATACTTTTTTGCCCCACTGTAAACATCTACAGAGAAAATCAATAGGACCAAAGTGTGTATGTGTTTGTTATAACCTTCTTTTTGGGGTGGGGGATACCACTGTTATGTTTCATAGAAGTTCATAGGTGTAATTCCAGCATCTGAGTCTTGATCATTGTAATTTTTGCTGTATGTTTAGTAGTAACCTAACAAGTATACTATAATAAGTCTGTGTGGGTTGTCAGTCGTCCAGGTCATGGTTGTTCCCTTCTACTCAAGCATTCAAGAGTATACTTTAATAACCCCAGTTTTATTCCAGTACACAGCTAACACACTAGCAGTCAGAGAATAATAAACATAATTAACCTTGCTTTCAGTGATGATAGGTAGAAATAAGCAAAAAAAAAGTGAAATTTCAGCATTAACTGAGCACTTTATCAGGAACACCTGTACACAGTCTTGTGACAGCTGTAACATGAATAAAATCATGTAGATATCAGGTCATGCAGAATCAGCAGATGTTCACATCAACCATTTAATAGGGCGAATATGTAATCTTAATGATTTTGACTATGACATGATTGCTGGTTCCAGGTGGACTGGTTTGAGTGTTTCTATACCTACCGATAGCCACAGCCACAGCATGTCTATAATGGATTGGTGCCTTGTCTAGAGTTGTCTCTGTTTTGCACCCTATGCTGCCGGCTAGGCACCATGACCCTGTCCAGGAATAAATGGTTAAGAAAATGAATGAATGCTGACCATGTGCATCCCTTGATGGTCACAATTTACCCATCTACTAATGGCTACTTCCAGCATGATAATACACTATGTCATAGAACAAAATTTGTCTCAAAGCTTTGGTTTCATAAACAGGACAATAAGTTTATTGTGCTTCAGTGGCCTTCCCGGTCTCTGAATGTGAATCCAAGAGAACACTTTTGTGATGTGGTGGAACAGGACAAAGTGCAACTGGAAAATATGCATGAATTGTGTGATGCAATCATCTTTGAATTTAATAAAAAGTTTAAAACTTGACAAAGCTAAGAGCCAAACACAAGCCAGCAACCCATGCTGTCTTTCTTTAGAAAGGAAGCAGTTTCCTTTAAATTAAATGTTGAACAAATGTTTCTGTATGCTGTCATTTATACTTCTTAGACAGAAAGAAAATCGGAATCGGCCATATGTTTAAAGAATTGGAAATTGGAAAATAGCCAAGAAAATTGCAATCAGTGTATTTCTGTTAAACATACATACAGTGGTGCTTGAAAGTTTGTGAACCCTTTAAAATTTTGTGCATTAATATGACCTAAACCATCATCAGATTTTCACACAAGTGCAAAATGTAGATAAAGAGAACCCAGTTAAACAAACGAGAAAAAATATTGTACTTGGTCATTTATTTATTTAGGGAAATGATCCAATATTACATATTAGTGAGTGGCAAAAGTATGTGAACCTCTAGGATTAGCAGTTGATTTGAAGTTGAAATTAGTCAGGTGTTTTCTGTCAATGGGATGACAATCAGGTGTGAGTGGGCACCCTGTTTTATTTAAAGAACAGGGATCTATCAAAGTCTGCTCTTCACAACACGTTTGTGGAAGTGTATTATGGCATGAACAAAGGAGATTTCTGAGGACCTCAGAAAAAGAGTTGTTGATGCTAATCAGGCTGGAAAAGGTTACAAAACCATCTCTAAAGAGTTAGGACTCCACCAATCCACAGTCAGACATATTGTGTTTAACTGTTGGCAAGGTCACAAAAGAAACCACGGTAATTTTTAAGCAACCGAAGGCCTCTCTCACATTGGCAGATTATTATCAAACATAAGAACCTTATTCCATCTGTGAAACATGGTGGTGGTAGTATCATGGTTTGGGCCTGTTTTGCTGCATCTGGGCCAGGACGGCTTACCATCATTGATGGAACAATGAATTCTGAATGATATCAGAGAATTCTAAAGGAAAATATCAGGACATCTGTCCATGAACTGAATCTCAAGAGAAGGTGGGTCATGCAGCAAGACAACGACCCTAAGCACACAAGTCGTTCTACCAAAGAATGGTTAAAGAAGAATAAAGTTAATGTTTTGGAATGGCCAAGTCAAAGTCCTGACCTTAATCCAATCGAAATGTTGTGGAAGGACCTGAAGTGAGCAGTTAATGTGAGAACCCGCCAACATCCCAGAGCTGAAGCTGTTCTGTACGGAGGAATGGGCTAAAATTTCTCCAAGCCGGTGTGCAGGACTGATCAACAGTTACAGGGAACGTTTAAGTTGCAGTTATTGCTGCACAGGGGGGTCACACCAGATACTGAAAGCAAAGGTTCACATACTTTTGCCACTCACTAATATGTAATATTGGATCATTTTGCTAAATAAATAAATGGCCAAGTATAATATTTTTGTCTCATTTGTTTAACTGGGTTCTCTTTATCTACTTTTTGGACTTGTGTGAAAATCTGATGATGTTTTAGGTCATAGTTATGCAGAAATAATAAAATTCTAAAGGGTTCACAAACTTTCAAGCACCATTGTATACGTTACTATTTTACATTTTGCTATATGTTTAATTAACAATTTGCGCAAAGTTTCTAAATGAAAGGAGGAATGTAATAAAATATAAGAAAGTACCTTTTGTTTGTTGAGTGTATATAATTCAACATGTATTGTATATATATATGATATTAAATTTTGAGATAAAATAATAGAAGTAAGCTAATATTGACACGAAGCACATGATGAAAAGAAATTTTCTTTCACTCATCTTCAAGAACTGTATAACCCTGATCAGGGTCATAGTGCCTATCAGTGGCCAGAGGATATAGAACAGAATATCTAGGCCCTATATATTGCACGGCAGACCTGGGCTGTTGGCGTTGTGCTGTACCAGTACTGCCTTCTGTGCCACTATCTTCTTAAGCACCTAGAGATCCTAATTTGTTTGTGTTTTCATGTGCGTGTAGGTCGCAGACCCCGGCTGATTTGCTGATAATAGCTGAAGCTAACAGCCCATTGCAATACCCAACACAGGGTGTAGAGGTGCGGCCACTCAAGACGATCCTTATACCAGGTATCACTGTTTCACTAATATCTCACAGGGACGGACCACATGAACTGTTTCTGTTTTGTTTGTTTTGTTTTTCTGACAAAATTGCACTCATTTAGTTGAAATTTTAGCTGATTAGCAGCTTTGGATCACATAAGCACATAGCAAATAATATTCACCAATGGAACTTAATTTTGAAAGCAGCAGTAATCATTTGGAATTTTAACTTTGCTTCAGTTCGTCTAAAGTCTGAAAGCACTAGTGAAAAGACACGTTAAGATCTTTGTGGAGGATTCATACTACAGCAGGGCAGTTACCAAAAATACACATCAAAGCTTAACAACTTGAAGACCAAACAAGGTCAAGTGGTGACTGTCATGGACATTCTTTCACAGTCACCTGTGGGGCATTTGAAGTCAGAGAAAACCAAGCATTCAGTAACATCACATTATGCTCTTTGGACTGTTGTGTTATCATGCTGGGATAAACTCTATCACCAAATTTTGCACTGACTTGTGGACTACATGGCAGCTTGAATGTACTCTGTTGTTAAAGCTAAAGGGGGGACATACTTAATACTAATCAATTCAGAGATTCTTATTGTTTTTTTCCAATATTCAACTTTTCACTCAAATTGTTATTGTATAAAATGCAAAATAGAAGAATTTTCACTAGGGGTCTCAGACTATTTTTTTGGTTGTTTATTTTGATTTTGTTTTTTAGTTCCATATTTAAGTATAGTAATTTTCGTAAAGTAGTCTATACATATCTTATGAAGGTAGACATTTCTCAATATCCTTGGAATGGGTCTAGAAGTACAAAGCAAATTCAAATCTGACTGAAAGGTTAGTAAAAACGGCTTCCTGGTATACTGAAATATGCTGAGTAATTATTAACTAACCCAGTCTGGCTCATACAAACAAATGGCTTTGCAGTCATGCAAAACAATGTGCTTAACTAAAATAACAGTTCAGTTGTGACTATTTAATGATAGACAGAAAGTATCAAAAATTAACAGGTTTAGAAAACATGCATACATGAATGTTGCACAGTATGCTGTTATTAGAAGCCATACATTTAAAAATTATTCTTCTAACAATATTTGTGTCAGTCAACATTTCCCACATTAAATTAGAATTATAATTGGAATGTCATAAAAATGAAAATTAACTTTCAGATCATATTATTAATACACTATATGGACAAAAATATTGGTACACACCTCTTAATCATTGAATTCAGGTGTTTCTTTCAGTTCCATTCCATTCACATGTGTATGTAATCAAGTCCCTAACTATCCAGTCAGCCTTTACAAATATTTGTGAAATAGTGTGTTGTTCTAAAGAGCACACTGAATTCAAGTGTAGTGCTGTGATAGGATGCCAACATTGCAACAAGCAAGTTTGTGAAATTTCTTGACTCCTAGATATTCCACAATCAACTGTGAGTGGCGTTATTGAAAAGTGGAAGCGTTTAGGAATCACAGCAGCTCAGCTTTGAAGTGGTAGACCATGTACAGTTACAGAGCTGGGTCACAGAGTGCTGAGGCGCATAATGCGTAAAAGACGCCAACACTCTGCTGCCTCAGTAACTGTAGAGTTCCAAAAATCCTCTGCCATTAACATCAGCACAAAAGCGGCAGGAGCTTCCTGGTATGGGTTTACATGGCTAAGCAGCTGCACGCGTGACTTGCATCACCAAGAATAATGCCAAGTATCAGATAGAGTGGGGTAAAGCATGTTGCCACTGGACTAGGTTTGGCATTTGCCAGGAGAATGTTACCTGCCTGACTGCATTGTACCAACTGTAAAGTTTAGTGAAAGAGGGATAATGCTATGGCTGTTTTTCAGGGGCTGAGGTAGGCCCTTTAGTTCCAGTGAAGGGAAATCTTAATGCTTCAGCATACCAAGAAATTTTGGACAATCACATTCCTCCATTTGGGATGAACTAGAGAAGAAATTGTGAGCCAGTCCCTCTTGTCCAACATTGGTGTCTGACCTTACAAATGCTCTTCTGGGTGATTGGGCAAAACTTTCCACAGACACAGTCCAAAATCTTGTAGAAAGCCTTCGCAGAAGAGTATAAGCTGTTATAGCAGCAAGGTTGGGGTGATCGACTTAATATTAGTACCTATGGAATTAGAATGGGATGTCATAAAAGGTCCTGTAGCTGCGTAAATATGACCTAAAACATCATCAGATTTTCACACAAGTCCTACATGTAGATAGAGTGAACCCAGCTAAACAAAGAGACAAAAATATTATACTTGGTCATTTATTTATTGAGGAAAATGATCCAATATTTCATATTAGTGAGTGGCAAAAGTATGTGAACCTTTGCTTTCAGTATCTAGTATGACCCCCCTGTGCAGCAGTAGCTGCAACTAAACGTTTCCTGTAACTGTTGATCAGTCCTGCACACCGGCTTGGAGGAATTTTAGCTCATTCCTCAACTCTGGGATGTTGGTGGGTTTCCTCACATTGACTTCTCGCTTCAGGTCCTTCCACAACATTTCAATTGGATTAAGGTCAGGATATTGACTTGGCCATTCCAAAACATTAACTTTATTCTTCTTTAACCATTCCTTGGTTGAAAGACTTGTGTGCTTAGGGTTGTTGTCTAGCTGCATGACCACTCTTCTGTTGAGATTCAGAGTTCTTTGGACAGATGTCCTGACATTTTTCCTTTAGAATTCTCTGATAATAATTCAGAATTCATTGTTCCATCATTGATGGCAAGCCATCCTGGTCCAGATGCAGCAAAACAGTCCCAAACCACCACCATGTTTCACAGATGTTTCTTATGCCTGAATGCAGTGTTTTCCTTTCTCCAAACATAACGCTTTTCTTTTAAACCAAAAAGTTCTATTTTGGTCTCATTCGTCCACAAAACATTCTTATAATAACCTTCTGGCTTGTCCACGTGATCTTTAGCAAACTGCAGACGAGCAGCAATGTTCTTGTTTGAGAGCAGTGCCTTTCTCCTTGCAACCCTGACATGCACACCATTGTTGTTCAGTGTTCTTCTGATGGTGGACTCATGAACATTAACATTAGCCAATGTGAGAGAGGCCTTCAGTTGCTTAGAAGTTACCCTGGGGTTCTTTGTGATCTTGCCAACTATTATAGGCCTTGCTCTTGGAGTGATCTTTGTTGGTCGACCACTCCTGGGGAGGGTAACAATGGCCTTGAATTTCCTCCGTTTGTACACAATTGCACTGTAGATTGGTGGAGTCCAATCTCCTTTGTTCGTGCCATGATACACTTCCACATGTGTTGTGAAGAGCAGACTTTGATAGATTTACTGTTCTTTAAATAAAACAGGGTGCCCACTCACTCCTGATTGTCATCCCATTGATTGAAAGCATCTGACTCTAATTTCACAGACAAGTTAACTGTTAATCCTAGATGTTCACATACATTTGCCACTCACTAGTATGTAATGTTGGATAATTTTCCTCAATAAATAAATGACCAAGTGTAATATTTTTGTCTCATTTGTTTAACTGAGTTCTCTTTATCTATGTTTAGGACTTGTGTCAAACTCTGATGATGTTTTAGGTCATATTTATGCAGAAATACAGAAAATTCTAAAGGGTTCACAAACTTTCAAACACCACTGTAGGTGTCCCAATACTTTTGTCCATATAGTGTATATAAAACCACATAACTAAAACTCACAACTGAGTCTCTTTTGCTATTTCAGTAAATTGCTTCAGGTACTTTAGCTGTGTTTATTGACATCTGAACAGCATGCTGACAATTATCCTTGAAAAATGTTGAAACTTTGAATGGGTAACTACTGGCTAATCATTTACAAAATGTGCTGTGTGTTTCAGGATTGGCCTTAAAAGACATTCACAGAGACGTTTACACTGTAAGTTGAGTCATGTTTGCATGATAAGTGAAACTACTGGAATTAAGAGCTGTTGATAAAGCCTGTACTTCCTGTGCTTATCTCTCTTTAGTTGAATTTCTCTGCATCTCTGGGGACGTTTAACGTTGCCGCAGAGGTCGAGGAAGTAATGGTCAGAGGCCATGGTGAGATGCATATGACCCTAAGCAGTTGTCTTTTACCCAACCTGAACCGGCAGCTTCAGTTCATCACTTATACAAACACGCTGTTTCACCCTAGCACTGCAGACACAGGTACGAATATACACGTATACACAGTAATACACACGTGCAACACTAGCTTCCATTAATAATTTAATGACTTTAACTTACATTCAGAGTGATTGTGTCACACATTCCTACAGTGTTAACATGGGTAAATATATGCTCTTTCATCAACAAAATGTTTAGCTCACAGCGTAGGAGACATAGTGGTGGTTAGTAGGACATGCTCCTGAAATGACAAAAACATCCACTTTAATTAACTTCTGCCCACTTAATGTCATCAGTATGCAGCTCCTATCCTTCACACTCTTGAGTCACTTGAAAATCCCCTGTGTAGTACACTACTTCAGACAAGAAAGCTATTGTGTAGCTCTGCATTCAGTAAAAAATACTTACTTAAATGTAAAACATCTTTCATCATTCATTAATTGATATTGACATGACATGCATATTTTTACTATATTTGTGTTTACTAAACAATAATTTATTGAAAATATAATGTTTAGTGAAAAAATAATATGAAGAAAAATATGAAGATATGAAGTCCAATATAAGACTTTTAAATGGATAAGCCAAGTCAAGTGAAGTTTTATTTGTGAAAAAAAAATATTATATATAAGCAGCCTTACAAATATATAAAAGCAGCCTTACAAATACCTGGACTCACAGAACCAAATAGCAAGCCTATTGCGACAGTGAAAAGGAAAAACTCTTTATACAGTGGGGCAAAACAGTATTTAGTCAGCCACTGATTGTGCAAGTTCTCCTACTTAGAAAGATGAGAGAGGTCTGTAATTTTCATCATAGGTACACTTCAACCATGAGAGACAAAATTAGAAAAAAAAATCCAGGAAATCACATTGTAGGATTTTTAAAGAATTTAATTGTAAATCATGGTGGAAAATAAGTATTTGGTCACCCACAAACAAAGCAAGATTTCTGGCTCTCTCAGACCTGTAACTTCTTCTTTAAGAAGCTCTTCTGTCCTCCACTCGTTATCTGTATAAAAAACACCTGTCCACAGCCTCAAACAGTCAGACTCCAAACTCAACCATGGCCAAGAACAAGGAGCTGTCGAAGGACACCAGGAAGAAAATTGTAGACCTGCACCAGGCTGGGAGGAGTGAATCTACAATAGACAAGCAGGTTGGTGTGAATAAATCAACTGTGGGAGCAACTGTAAGAAAACAGAAAATAGACCTGATGAAGACTTACTTACATTTGACCTCTGTCATTGCCAACAAAAGTACTGAGTTGAACTTTTGTTATTGAGCAAATACTTATTTTCCACCATAATTTACGTTTAAATTCTTTAAAAATCCTACAATGTGATTTTCTGGATTTTTTGTGTGTTAGGTTTATTGGTGATTCGAAGTGCCCTTAGTGTGTGTATGTGTATGTGTTAGTGAATGTGCCCTACGATTGATTGGTCCCCTGTCTAGGGTTGTTCCTGCCTTGCGCCCTGTGCTGCTGGCTAGCCACTGGCTTTCTGCAACCCTGACTAGGATTAAGCGGATAAGACAATGAATGAATGAATGAATGAATGGATGAACACTTATCTAATAGTTGTATTATTTGGAACAAATTAGACATTACTAATTTTGTAATACTAACTAATGACCACTAATAACCAAACATTTTAGAGAATGTAACTTTTCAGCTCGGATGATAGATCTAACACTTTATGATGACAATCAAATTCCTAGAGGATGAGGAGTTCCCTGTAATAAATTTTTGAGAACTAAATGGTCATTGTGTAGAACTATGAGAGTAGCAAGCTAGTCAATTACCATTTAACTTTACTAAGTCACTGATAATATGAAGACGGAAACTGAAGGTCTAACACTGAAATTCCCCAAGTCTGTGACAAATGTTAGTATAACAGCTCATCAGCAGTCAGCTAGTCAGCTTGGTATAATGGAATAGCATATTTTGAAATATATTCATTTGTTTTTGACCATGGTACTTGAATACTGACCTGTTTTTAGGTCAGGGGCTTACAAGCTTAGCCCTAGTGTATATCTGTGCTATATACTGTCTGAATTGGAGCTGGTTGTCACTGTTACTTCTTCACTGTGGGATGCTGGGATGCCATATAGATTTGCCATGTAGATTGCTCTGGAAGTGTACTGTATATGCCTGAGTAGAACTTTCATCAGTAACTTGTTCATACTGGGAATTTCAATGTTGTTGCATACAGAATTCTACACACAGTGGTACCTCAGTTCTCGACCACCTTAGAAATCGTTGAATTCGGATGTTAATGCATTTTGAGTAGAAAAATTTGTCTTGCTTCTCGTTGTTTGCTTGGTACTCAGCGCACTTGCTTAAACTTGTACGCCTCAAGCTGTATGACTCGTTTTATCCGAAACTCGATTCACGATTCATGGTTCACGAGTCACGATTCAGTACACAGTGATTCAATGATTCAGATTCGCAATAGCCCTTGCTCAGAGAACTCCGCTAGGTGTGTCATGTTTTTCTTTATTTTTACATCTACAGTACTTTGTTCTTAGTGCAGATAAGTCTCTATGGGTCCTAAAAAAGTTAGTTTTTAAGACCCAAACAAAAGCAGAACGGGAATTAAATGCTTCAGATCACAGGCTGCAGTTAGCTTAGCAGCTGTGCTAGCACCCTGAGTTCATCAATAGAGTAAGTGTTTTGCTTTTACTTTCACTTTAACTCCACTAGTCATTAAATTACATGATATTTTTCAACCCTTTATTATAAAATAAGCTTTGTGTAAATTATTTTGGCCAACTATAGGTTAATGTAAGCGTTTTAAACAGTAACTTACTTATCATTACTTAAATCATTATGACCAGACCACAAGGTCAGCTCATCGCTTCAACAGCAATATTTGGGGGGTGCTCCCACTCAGCAGTGGGGAATAACTACCAACAGTGACCTGAGAAGTGGCAAACCAGTGTCAAGGAGCCCTGTAGTACTGTAGTTACTGTAGTACAGGTTTGCATGATTGAACAGCCAAACACATTGTACTTAAACAAACAACGTACATACTTTTGATGTCTTTAGTAGTGTTCCTCAAATAACATAAAATAACAATAATGCCTGAGCTTTTGTTGGATGTGAATTTTTGTATATTTATATTTCAGTGCAGTTCGAGACAGAAGGACATCAGGCATTTTTCACCGTCAAAATTCGGCATGGAATAACACCCAAACTCTACAACACTGGCTCAGATGCAGATAAAGGTTCATTATCTAAACTCAGCACAACATAACACAGAGAAACACTTCACAACACAATGCAACACTATGCCATCCACCCTATTTGCCACAACTTAACGAAATAATATGTGTTTTACCTCTTAGAATACAACATCAGTGCTCTGGTGACTGTGGCCACCAAAACCTTCCTACGCTACAACAAGCTCCAGGACCTGATCGACAGCATACGACGTTACTACCCAACTGTTACTATAGTCATTGCCGACGACACAGAAAACCCGAAAAAGGTGTCCGGTCCTTACATAGAGCATTACATCATGCCATTTGGAAAGGTAAAGACTCAACTTCACTTGGTTCTTAAAAATTCAGTTTTTGCAGATATTGCTGTTGTTAGACCATAGAGACCAAAAGTCCAGAGCACTTTCAACAGCAATCAAACACTGAAAATATTACTCGGTTGATATTTATTGTTTAAGAGTACATGACTTTGTCTCATTACTGTGTCAAAGTCCTTATTAGATTAAAATATATTATATGATTACTCTATCTGAAGAAGAGAGACTAAAATTACATTTATCATGTCAAGTCAAGTCAAGTCAGATTTATTTATATAGCGCTTTTTACAATGGAGCATTGTCTCAAAGCAACTTTACAGGTTTAGATTATCTCCTAATAACTACGTCCAATCTCAAATTGAGCAAGCCTAGGGCGACAGTGGCAAGGAAAAACTCCCTAGTTCTAGGAAGAAACCTTGGGAGGACCAAGACTCAAAAAGAAGGGACCCAACCTCCTTGGGCGGCGTAGATGATAAATCTAAGAGCGAACTAAAGTCATGGAGTCAAAGTTTGAATAGAATGTGAAGTATGCACATCGACATTAAGTGTCCTTCCTTATCCAATGCATCTAACAATACAGGCTAACAATTAAAAAGCTAGGGTTAAGGACCTTGTTTAAAGGCCTATCAGTGCTGTAACCAATACAGCCTATCCACTAAGTAACCACAGCCCCATTGGTTAAATTTTACATTTACATTTGTGTTTGAAAGTTTGTGAACCCTTTAAACTTTTCTGTATAAAAATAACCTAAATTATCATATTATCACAAAAGTCAATTAAGACCAATATTATATTTGATCATTTATTTATTGATAAAAGTGATCCAATATTACATATCTGTGAGTGGCAAAAGTATATGAACCTTTGCTTTCAGTATCTAGTGTGACCCCAGTGTGGGTTCTCTTTATCTACTTTGAGTACTTTTAGGACTATATGATGATGTGTTAAGTCAGACTTTTAAGCACTGCTGTAGTCATTTAGCATACACTCTTATCCAGAGTGACTTACAACAGTCCCACAGGGACAGACTGCGAACTTGCCACTGTTCCACCCTTCAGCAAGGCCCTTAAAAAATCAACCTCTTAGGCTGTATCATGTAAGATTGTATCAATTGTAATTTAAATTGGATACGATTAGCAGCTAATATAAATCTTTTGACTATAAACTACTTGAACATAACAGGCACATCACGACCTGTACGGTATTCTCAGCACCTAGTCTGACAGTCAACAGACTGACCCCTGACCAGTGGTGATTGGAAGTTTGTGAACCCTTTAGAATTTTCTATATTTCTGCATAGATATGACCTAAAACATCATCGGATTTTCACACAAGTCCTATCAATGTCTGCTCTTCACAACACATGTTTGTGGAAGTGTATCATGGCACGAACAAAGGAGATTTCTGAGGACCTCAGACAAAGAGTTGTTGATGCTCATCAGGCTGGAAAACGTTACAAAACCATCTCTAAAGAGTTTGGACTCCATCGATCCACAGTCAGACAGATTGTGTACAAATTGAGGAAATTCAAGACCATTGTTATTCTCCCCAGGAGTGGTCGATCAAAAAAGATCACTCCAAGAGCAAGGCGTGTAATAGTTGTGTAAGGTCACAAAGAACCCCAGGGTAACTTCAAAGCAACTGAAGGCCTCTCTCACATTGATGAATGTTATTGTTCATGAGTCCACCATCAGAAGAACACTGAACAACAATGGTGTGCATGGCAGGGTTGCAAGGAGAAAGCCACTGCTCTCCAAAAAGAACATTGCTGCTCGTCTGCAGTTTGCTAAAGATCACGTGGACAAGCCAGAAGGCTATTGGAAGAATGTTTTGTGGACGGATGAGACCAAATTAGAACTTTTTGGTTTAAAAGAAAAGCGTTATGTTTGGAGAAAGGAAAACACTGCATTCCAGCATAAGGACCTTATCCCATCTGTGAAACATCTGGACTAGGACGGCTTGCTGTCATTGATGGAACAATGAATTCTGAATTATATCAGAGAATTCTAAAGGAAAATGTCAGGACATCTGTCCATGAACTGAATCTCAAGAGAAGGTGGGTCATGCAGCAAGACAATGACTCTAAGCACACAAGCCGTTCTACCAAAGAATGGTTAAAGTAGAATGAAGTTCATGTTTTGGAATGGCCAAGTCAAAGTCCTGACCTTAATCCAATCGAAATGTTGTGGAAGGACCTAATGTGAGGAAACCCACAAACCTCCCAGAGCTGAAGCTGTTCTGTACAGAGGAATGGGCTAAAATTCCTCCAAGCCGGTGTGCAGGACTGATCAACAGTTACAGAAAACGTTTAGTTGCAGTTATTGCTGCACAGGGGGGTCACACCTGATACTGAAAGCAAAGGTTCACATACTTTTGCCACTCACTAATATGTAATATTGGATCATTTAAAATAAATGACCAAGTATAATATTTTGTCTCATTTGTTTAACTGGGTTTTCTTTATCTACTTTTAGGACGCGTCTGAAAATCTGTTGGTTTTAGGTCATATTTATGCAGAAATATAGACAATTCTAAAGGGTTCACAAACTTTAATGCACCACTGTACATGTGGATGTGTGTGTGGAACTGTAGATCATATGTTACCCAGCTTAATCAGTTAGCTTAAACTGGCTGTGCATTAACCTCTGGGTATATGTACATGTCTGTTTTTGTCATTGTTGTCCATTGTGTATTTGTGTGTCAGGGTTGGTTCGCAGGTCGTAATCTAGCGGTGTCACAGGTTACCACCAAATATGTGCTGTGGGTGGATGATGACTTTATCTTCACTGCCAACACCAAGCTGGAGAAATTGGTAGATGTGCTGGAGAAAACCACACTTGACCTGGTGAGATGCTTAAGAACACTCAAGACCATTAGGGAACTGGAGGGAGGATGAAGTTGAGGGACTGAGGATACCACCATAACCGCTTGCGCCACCGAATTGTCCGAATGTGTGTGTGTGTGTGATTGTGCCCTGCAATGGACTGGCACACTGACTAGGGTTGGTTCCCAGCTTGCTCCCTGTGCTGTTGGTTAGCCCCTGGCCCTCCTGCGACCCTTAAATGGATTGAGCAGGTATGGGGCAGGTATGTGAGAGAGTTTTGAGTGAGTGAATGAGTGTGTGTGTGATGCCCAGTAACAGACTGGTCCATGGTATATTCCTGCCTTGTGCCCAGTATTTCCAGGACAGGTTCTGGATCACAGCAACCATGATCAGGATAAAAGACGTAACTTTAGCATCCTGTTATTCTGAGATGCAGAAGAATTTTGGGTTGTCCAGAAGTGGTTACTGTAGTTACAGTAGTGCTGGAAAGTTTGTGAACCCTTTAGAATTTTCTATATTTCTGCATAAATCTGACCTAAAACCTCATCAGATGTTCACACAAGTTCTAAAAGTAGATAAAGAGAACCCAGTTAAACAAATGAGACAAAAATAGTACACTTGGTAATTTATTTACTGAAGAAAATGATCCAATATTACATATTAGTGAATGGCAAAAGTATGTGAACCTTTGCTTTCAGTATCTGGTATGACCCCCCCCTGTGCAGCAATAACTGCAACTAAACGTTTCCTGTAACTGTTTATCAGTCCTGCACACCGGCTTGGAGGAATTTTAGTCCATTCCTCCGTACAGAACAGCTTCAGCTCTGGGATGTTGGTGGGTTTCCTCACATTAACTGCTCGCTTCTGGTCCATTTCGGTTGGATTTAAGGTCAGGAATTAAGGTCAGGCCATTCCAAAACATTTACTTCATTCTTCTTTAACCATTCTTTGGTAGAATGATTTGTGTGCTTAGGGTTGTTGTCTTGCTGCATGACCCACCTTCTCTTGAGATTCAGTTCATGGACAGATGTCCTGACATTTTCCTTTAGAATTCTCTGATATAATTCAGAATTCATTGTTCCATCAATGACGGCAAGCCGTCCTGGCCCAGATGTTACACAGATGGGATAAGGTCCTTATGCTGGAATGCAGTGTTTTCCTTTCTCCAAACATAACGCTTTTCTTTTAAACCAAAAAGTTCTATTTTGGTCTCATCCGTCCACAAAACATTCTTCCAATAGCCTTCTGGCTTGTCCATGTGATCTTTAGCAAACTGCAGACGAGCAGCAATATGTTACGGTTCGCCATGTAAAAGGACGACGAACCGTATTAAAACAAAATATAAATGGGTTGAGACCCAATTGCAGTTAGCTCCAGTTGGTATTTATAACTGAAATTAGATAAATAAATAAAAGCAAATGAAATCAAAGTTATAAATAACTAAAGAAACTAAATAAAAGATAAGAATAACAAATAAAACTAAATAAACAAAACTGCATGCCGTAAGCGTAAAGTGCTGTTATTCACAGCACGCTTACACCGTGCCTCCGGTTGCGCAATCGGCGCTTCGGGATCTCCACATGCGCGGCACGCAGAAACCCGACCGGAGCTTCCACGAGCGAGTGCGGCTCAACCACAATACAGATGCGGCCGCGGGAGTGGCACAGTAGAGAGTCACGTGAGACGCCGGTCACGTGAACAAGGGCTAAGCGCTAAGTGCTGCTGCAGCTCACGCCGTCAAGCCGGGATGACTTCTGGCCGATAGCAGCCAAGGAACGATCCCTAACACAATGTTCCTTATGGAGAGCAGTAGCTTTCTCCTTGCAACCCTGCCATGCACCCCATTGTTGTTCAGTGTTCTTCTGATGGTGGACTTATGAACATTAACATTAGCCAATGTGAGAGAGGTTTTCAGTTGATTAGAAGTTATCCTGGGGTCCTTTGTCACCTCGCCAACTATTACACACCTTGCTCTTGGAGTGATCTTTGTTGGCCGACCACTCCTGGGGAGGATAACAATGGTCATGAATTTCCTCCATTTGTACACAATCTGTCTGACTGTGGATTGGTGGAGTTCAAACTCTTTAGAGATGGTTTTGTAACCTTTTCCAGCTTGATGCGCAGCAACAAACAAACTTTGCTGAGGTCCTCAGAAATCTTCTTTGTTCATGCCATGATACACTTCCACAAACAAGTGTTGTGAAGAGCAGACTTTGATAGATCCCTGTTCTTTAAATAAAACAGGGTGCCCACTCACACCTGATTGTCATCCCATTGACTGAAAACACCTGACTCTACTTTCAAATTCAAATGAACTGCTAATCCTGGAGGTTCACATACTTTTTCCACACACTAATATGTAATATTGGATCATTTTCCTTAATAAATAAATGACCAATTATAATATTTTTGTCTCATTAGTTTAACTGGGTTCTCTTTATCTGCGTTTAGGACTTGTGTGAAAATTCGATGATGTTTTAGGTCATATATACATAGGTAACTGTACTTCACTTGATTATTTCTGTAAGTTAACACAGGGTGTCTATAAAGTAAACTTTAATTTTGTTAATACATGCATTGAGATTTCTCACGTCACCCACAGGGCTCACATTGAATAGATGTAACGTGGATAAAACCTGGGCTCCTTGTGCTTCATAGTAATCTGAAAACAGCCTCGCGTGTGTTGTTTGGTCAGTAATAAATGTATTAAATTGGGGGTTACTTTATAGACACTCTGTACTTTTTATTTTTACTTACTACTTATCAAACGAAGAAATGGGGGGAAGACATGCACCTGTGATTGTCTGCTTCGAAATGATTGGAGGGAGGGGGTTGGGCTTGGGTAAGGAGGCGGAGAGATAAAACCATGGAATCCCAAAAAAGTGACAGTGTCAAGTCAGTTCCCAATTTGGGTGGTGTGTCCGAAATTAAAACTCATCCATGGTCTTATTTGGAGGAATTAGTTGATATAACTGGGTTGGCAAATACATCTTGGTGAATGCAGTGCATTTTGTGTCTCCCAAAGAAAGGAGCTCATGGCATTTAAGAATTCACTGTCGAATTTGAAAAAGCACATTGAAGTAAGTGAAGTTATGTAGTTAGTTTTTGTAATTACATTTTTTACTTGGGTCATTCCTACAATTCGGTGCATTTTGCATCACAAGAAGACTGGTATTTACTAGTTAAAAATCAGAACATTATAAATTATGACGTCTCTAGCATTTCTAATTTTCAGCATAATGCATTCAACTCCCCAAAATAACTGTGTGCGTTTTACACTTTATTAATCAGATAGTAGATGTTTATCTATGTCCCTGGGACGGTGAATTCGTTTTTTAAATAAGTAGTGTAGTTGAGTGTTTAAGGATGGCTCTACAACTTGATGAAGCTGCCATTTGTTCGACTAAAATGCAGAGACAGTGTTTTAAAGAATTGATGAAAACTATCGTTTGGGATAAATATCACGATTTACTGCATTACTGGCTAGTTGTGAGCAACATGGCAGCAATTATTTTAAGATGATAATGTCATTTTATGATTTTGGCAGATCATTCATGTTATTTGTGGTACAAACTATTATTTACCCTCAGTGTCATGGATGTGAAACATTGAGTTAGCAAGGCTTTTTAAAGAAATAATTTTACTTTATTACTTTAAGTACATTTAGTGGCATGTGTGTTTATACTTGAACTCGAGAAAAATATAGAAGTCATACTTCAACTTTTCTTTTTTTTTTAAACAGATTAGTAGTACATTTACTTGAGTAAAGAACGTATGTAGGTCTGCCACCCCTGGGCTTGTCTGACATGTTTGTGTGTGCATGCAGGTTGGTGGTGCTGTGCGTGAGGCTACAGGCTATACCTCCACCTACAGGCAGACCATCTCTATTGAGGCTGGAGAGGAAGACGGAGACTGTCTCCACATGAGACGAGGCTTTCACCATGTCATCCAGGGTTTCCCGAACTGCGTGGTCACAGATGGAGTGATTAACTTTTTCTTGGCCCGAACAGACAAGGTGCGGCAGGTGGGCTTTGACCCACGACTGACCCGCGTTGCCCACTTGGGTGAGTCCGCAGTGGAAAACGCACAAGATTCACACATAGCGTAGCTTCAAACTAATATCAGCATCATTTCTGATGAGTGATGAAGGAGTTAAATATGTGGAAATCCCACTGTGTGGATTCTTCAAGCACATACTCAGGCAAGCACACACTCACATGGAATGTACCCTCAGACACACGTTCCTAACCATGTTAATACACTAAAAAAATGATGGTGGTGCTGCTCTTCTCCAGTAAACTAAAATATGTGCCTCTTTTAGTAATTTTCATGCTGAAAGTGAATGCTTTTATAATTCTTCTATCAGGTAGAGTTTAGATTTCCCAAAAGTTTTGTTTTGGCAGGGATCCAGGTGCTCGGTTATATTATGTGTATAAAAAGTTCTTGAGTCAGTGACATACCGATTTACAGTGTAGTCACTTACTCATTCGTTCATGTTAATGACGCTTTTTCACGGTTTATTTTGGTTTAAAACGAAATGACAAGTGTAGCTGTGAGATGGTAAGGCCTTAAGGCAGAAGTGTCCAGACTATTTTTAAACGTTCCGCAAGTTATTTAAGATATGAAATTAAATTTGATTCGCTCTTAATAAAGTTTTAAAAATATATTTTTGGTGAACACTGGGTGTCGCTGTTACGCAGAAACACCTCACTGACATATGGCATAAAGCGAATGCAGATTTCAGGCACGTCGGAAAATTAGTATTTTTTAGAGGGAAGTGTGATGTCCGCAAAATCTTTATTTACACGTGAATATAGCGCTTAAGATCTATTAACTGAGTCACATTAATAATTCATTTTAGTTTTTTATTAGACAATATGTGACTAGTTTTTCTACATTTGTCCTCTGATGAGAAAAGTTTGGACACTCCTACCTTAAGGTTTCCTACTTTGAGCCTGGTTCCTCTTAAAGCAACTTACTTGTGTGTCAAGGGTTTCTTCCTGCCACTTTAATTTCTGGCTTGAATATTTGGGACACTATCAATGATTAGGATGACTAGTGGGGGAAATGCACTGAAATACACACACCAACTTAGTGAAGTTACACTGTGTCTTCATCAATTTGAACTGCTTTATTTTTGCTTGCTTTTCGTTAGAGTTTTTCATCGATGGACTAGGTTCACTCCATGTTGGCTCATGTGATGATGTCATCGTGAACCATGCCACCAAGATCAAGCTTCCATGGGGCCAGTCTGAAAGCGACAAAGCCTATGTCAAGTTCCGTTACCCTCCGGCATCGTCAGATGCCACACGTACCAAAAATGGACTCCTGTACTTCAAAAACCACTTCCAGTGTCTGACACACAACTGAACACACTCTTCCACTGTACCCACTATCATTATTTTTGTCTTCCTCTCCCAAATGACGTCTCTTTTTGTGAGTAGCTAAAGAGAGTCTTTGTGGGGACTCGGTGGGGGTGTGTGCATGCATGTGTATGTACAGTCTGGTATGTAGTCCCTTCCCTCATTTTAGTGTGGGAATGTTGAATAAGAGACCCTCCATTTTTGAGGGACATTAAACTTCATTAATTGTGTGACAGACAGATGGGACATAAAAGCCAGTTTCTCTGACTAGTATACTTGTCCTGTTTGCTGAATTTTATTTTTGATGAAGATAATTATTTAGATACTGATCATTCCTTCAAGTGGCTCAGTCAGGATTTCTCTTCTGAAAGTTTTTGTTAAAGATTCTTCTAGGTGTTTTAAGGATGATTTGGACTTACTAGATCTAAAAAAACAAAATGTTCACTTGAATATTTGAAATTAAACGAGTGATGAGGTAGGACTTTGGATGACTGTTGGGTGGCAATTTTTTAAGCACTTTGAGGCTGTCAGAAGAAAGACACACTTGGGCATTCCAGTGGTAAATGTCCACGTTGATCCATTCTGCTCAATTACTTGCTGTGTGGGTGTAGGTCACAGGCCATCAGAAGGAAACTTTCATTACTGAGCTTAATGTTTGAATTGGGTGTAGGTGTAGCATTAAAGAAAAGTGCTCACAATGTTAGAAAGACAAACTTTTGTATGTGTGTATACTTGCCTTTCTGTAATAGCTGGTCCAAGGACAGAAAGATCTGACATTATTTATTATTGTTTTTTTTTTTACTGAAACTGCAACTTTGTTTTGAAAAATCAAAAGAGCCTAAATATTTGCTTTAAGTTACTTAGGTTAAGGTTAGGCATAGCTGTAAGTCTGAAATTTATGAGGTACAATAATGGTACAGGTATGTTAATGGAAAGTCCTCACAGTTATAGAAAGACAAACGTGTGTGTGTGTGTGTGTGTGTGTGTGTGTCAGGGTTTTCTCTCTATACATTTGCATTTAATACAAATGGACATACTGGAGAAATTGCACTTTGAGGGTTACTTGCTGTCACTAGTTAAAAATCGGATCCATACGAGTAAGTTAGTTATTGGCTTAAATAGTTGATTTTGTAGCTTTTTCTTACAAGACTGAGACACACAATCCAGATTTCTTAGCAACTTGATGTTGGTTGGTTACCTACTGCATGGTATTTAAGCTCATCTTGTTCCAGGTCAAATTTTACTGGATCTAGTCCTGAAAACAAAACCTTACCGGATCTAGCCAGAAACAAAACCATGATGGACATAAAATGGAAAACATGCGGTCATGAAGTATTTTTATATATGTAAAATGTGTTTTAAACCTTGGACTGGAGTGTTTGTATGGGGATTGGTCTTGACTGTATATCTTGTTAAGCAGGGTGGACTTTTAGTTTAGGTTCTTTGATGTGTGACGTCATTTTAAATGTCTACTGTGTACATTTTACATGATGTGTGAGAGAGGGAGGGAGAGAGGGAGAGAAGGTGACCAATCTTAGATGTGTCGTTGGTGTGTAGGAATATTGCTTTAAACAACAAGACACACTGCATGCCGCTAGATGGCAATAATAGCTCAGAGAATGTGATTTTGGTGGGCAAACTGCTTACACGCTCTTATTTCTAAAGATCATACATTTCCGAAATGAAGGTGAATCCCTAAAAAGCTATGCCACTCTGCATCTTCCAAAGTCCTTTCGATTGCCTCTTGTTAGTGACTGACTTTTTGAAAAGTTATTTAGTTATTTATAAAAGGCTTGTTTTTATGTGTGTAAAGGCTTGTTTTGATCTGTACATTGCATTTTCTGTTGTTTAAGTCAGGTCACTGACACTAACATCCAAAACTGCAGGTGTCTAATTTATTGATAATAATATTGATAATAAGTGATCAGAATTGTTAGGTCCTTACAATTGGTATTAGTGTTAGTGACAAAATTGTCCTAAATGAAACTTGCCATGTTTTTGTTTGAACTTATTGTGAAATTCTCCACTGTATGAGACCCTCAGCAAACGTTTTTACAAAAAAAGAAAAAAATTTTGTTTCACAATGAGACTTTAAAACAATTAAAACTGTTTTTTAAAAAGAATAAAATGGGGAAAAAATGTTGAAAAGGATTGGCTCTGGCTTACGTTGGCATTTGTTTTAAGGGGAAAAAACTCTACCTATGAGCTTGGAAAAAGATCAGAGGAGGCAGAAGAGCTGGGTGTGGTCGCTGTTTGACTGTTTTTGCAACATGTTGAAGCTTCAGGTTGCCGCAAGCTGTTTCTTAGTTTCTGTTGTTATTCCCATTAATTGTGTATTGTCATTAGTACGTTGATGCCCTTATACACAAATACTTGTTTTGCTTTACTTATATAGAATTCGTGTGAAATGAAAATAACAGAGAAGTACCAGCACGAAAATGAAAGTGGCACTGTTCCCATTTTCTTTACTTTAACAAAATAAAGAAAACATTCACGAAAAGTAAAGAAAACTTTAACAAAAAGGAGATAACGTTTTGAGTATGAGAGTTCACATGACTTTAGAACCCTTTTATGGATTGAGTTTTTATGGTCTAAGAATTGCTGGTGACATTTATACAGCATGGTAAGTTGTAAAGCAGGGAGATGCCAAATCACAAAGGCAATGAGCTGCTAAAAAAGTAGTTAAGGTTGCAGGTTCTAATACGTTTGATGATCTCAGGGTGTTGACTACACACATCTTGCAGAACTCTCCCAGAGCATGCAGCCAAAATCCCTGTCTACCTGCAAACCATAAATGTTCAAAGAGTACAATTAAAAGTAAATAGCTGGATTATACAATTCCATGCCATGTGTTTGGAAGTAACTGAACACACACGTTTTTACTGCTTTGACTGTATTATGTCCTTGTTGTGCAGATTAATACAGTTACACTTCTCTGGTGCTTACTGTCAGAAAATTTGACAGGCAGGCAGTTTGAATGCTCTTCTAAACATAGACAGTTTAATGCTCTTTAAAGTGACCAAATCTACCCTTGAGTAATTCTTTAGGCCATTACGGACATAAGGCATGTATGCTATGAAGGCTTGGAGATAAGCCAGGTTCATATTTGTTCACCAATTACATTCTTTGAATTAGAGTCTGAAGGATAAACTACTGGGATGAAGGGAACAAGAAAATGAAGGAATGTTATGCCCTTATATGGAGTGTAAAAGAAGCCTATGAAGTATTCATACTTCACATCTTGGCAGTTATTTTTTAAGAAATGATAATAGAAATGATCATTATCATTATGTCTTAATTTATATTTCTGTGGGATATGTACCATATCTGCTGAGGAACAAGTGGAAACATTTTGCTATAAATAATGGTGCAAAGTAAGATTTACTCCCTCACTCTGTCTCTTTCTGCCCCTTATCATGCCCCTCATACACACAAACACTGAAAATCCATGTCAGCCACACTGACTGCAGTACAAGGTGAAGGAGGAGGGACACTGTGAGAACACAAATCCTTCTGCCTGTATTTTCATCACTTAAATGAAGCATTTCAATAGAATAAAACACAATTAGTAAATGTCCCAGAACACATACCTAAGACTCCTTAAAAAACAACGTAAACCCTCTCAAGGTCTTAAAGCTGAATAGTAGTCCTGGTGTATGCATAGGTTAGGCAAAACCAGAATTATGGGGTCTAATGAGAGTTCATTTAAAGTATGGTTTTCATTCCTAATGTAATTATGCAATCTCACCAGTCATATGAATGATGTGTGGCAACAAGGGTCAATATTATAATGCCCACAAAATTAATTTAGGCATATTTGTATCCCAAACTGTGGAGCAACCATCTCGAGTATATACACAATACGCATAACTATTAAAAAGAGTAATTTTCATACAAACCCAAAACAGAATAAAGTTGGGACGTATGGAAAATGTACATTTAAAAAAAGCAGTGTTGACAGTATGAACCCAATATATTTCAAGGTTTTTCTGGTCAGTTGGGACGTGGCAATTATGGGATAATAATGGAGTTTTTTGTTTTGTTTTGTTTTTTAAACCTAAATAATGATCAACTGATTGGAATCGTGATACAAAAGCAGTCCAAATCTCCAGTTTGTCAGCAACTGCATGAGAAAATTATTGAAATGTTTAAAAACAATGTTCCAAGGGATTACTTTGGCAAACCTATGTCAGTGAAATGATGTTGACCAGAAAGAACATGAAATACCTCGAGTTCATTGTCTGCAATGAAATAAAAGTAAATATAAGGCTGGGTCTTCTGGTTCTTCATCTCAAACATTTTCATAGATAAAAAACTCATCAGGTACTGTACATAGAGTTGTCAAAAGCTAAAGCAGAACTACTGTGTTCAGGAAAGGATGGGGTTTGCTGTCACCAGGAACAAAAACTACTTCTTTCAGAGCCATCAAGAACAGACTTATTAATGCAGGTTGAGAATCTCCATTTCTGCAATGACATTAAGGGATTGTTTATGGATTTGGGTTAGGGCATGATCCCTAAAATGGTCTTTTTATAGGTTTATTAAAGAAAAGCTTGAAAGCTATCCTGTTACACAATGGCAATATCCACCCATTGGCTGTACAGTACACATGGAAACAACCTATATCACAAATGAAACACGTACAGTACAAGGATTACAATGGGAACATCTGTGGTGATCTAAGAGCACTGTTACCACTACTAGGAATGTAGCGTGAATGTACAAATTACTGTTGTTTCTGTGATGAATGGGATAACCAAGCTAAAAGAGTCACATTACATTAACAAAACTTTGCTGTTATATAAGCATTTTTAGAGCACTCTTTTAATACTCTACTACTTAATTTAAAAATACTTATTCAAAGAACACTTGGACATACTTGATGCATCTGAGTATATTTATGATCTCTCATAGATGTATGATATAAATGACTGTTGAGGTGTACCTGCTCTGCAAAAGCACTTTCACAATCGTAGAAAAACACAGAATCACCGTGACTGCGTCAAGTATGAACCTAGGATTTTGATTGGCACTTCATTAGGTGCCCCAAGCAAAAGTGCCTTAATTTAAAAAAAAAATAGACAACCGTTAAAATAGATAAACAGATTCATAAAAGCAGAAGTAACAAGTCTGTTTTGACAATGTACTGAGTAAAAAGTACAGATTTTTCTTTTGAATTGTAGTAAAAGCAAAAGTAAAACGTATTAAGTTTCAGAAAGAAGCAAGTAAAGTACAGGTACCTAAAAACAAACTTAAGTACAGTAATGAAGTGCAGTTGCTACTTACCACCTATGCATTCCAGAGGAGAAAACTGTGGCACATAAATCACTTGTTTACATTTACTCACTTAGCAGACACCCTTGTCCAGAGTGACTTACAACTGATAATGAATTGTGCATTATGGTCCTTGCTCAAGGACCCAACAGTGGTGGCTTGGGAGAGGTGGGCTTTGAACCCTGTACCTACTCATCCACAGTCCAGTACCTTAACCACAGTGTTGCAGACCCAACAAAGATAGTTCTGCCTTCTCTTCATAAAAACTCTGAATGATTAAAAATTTTGAGAAAGCAATGAATAAGGAAGGGGACGGATGTTTCCGATAATATATTTTCTTAGGTCCACAAATCAAGTTCAAAGATAGGTATACTGCCAAACTACAAAGGAGTTTTTCAAATGCAAGAACCTCAGTGTATTAGAGTGGCAAATTAAAGCTCAGACCTAAATCAGATTGTGACTATGTGGCAGTCTCTAAACAATCTGATAGAACTCAAGCAGATTTGCCAGAAACCATGGGTAGAAATTTCACGATTCAGACATGCAAAGCTGATCCACATATATATACTGAAAGATGTTGCGACCAAGTCTTGATCCAGGGGTTGTGAATACTTTTGTAATGAACAATTTCTGTTTTTTTGTATAATTAATCTGTGTATCACAATAAAATAAATGTCACATTCATATTGTTAAGAAATGTGTCAGTCAAATTGTAGACATCCCAGTTAAGCACATTTTAAATTCAAGTTACATTAAAATGTAATTCAAGTTGTAACACTCTAAAATGTAAAAAAGGTTAAAAGGGGGAATACTTGTGCAAGGCACTATATGTAGTGCAATATAAACAGTATAAACAATATTATTTCAAGCTGCACTACAAAAACAATTAAAGAAGTGCCGCACCCACAGAACAACAGTTTTTGGTAGCAGTGAACTCTGAGGCAGAAAACATGGGCTTGTATGAAATACAGCATAGTGATTTAGTACCCAGAACATTTAATCCGTCCTATTTAGGCATATCATGCCTGATTAACACATATTGACCTAATACTTAATACGAAACAGCCTTTAAAAGAAGGGTTTCTAGAGAGAGAAACACTGTTATGGATTCCTTCAAAAATATATGATAGATCAAAACACCCAAACTTGGACATCATGGCTGTGGCAGTATGTATACCGGAGATTCAACTGGTTATCAGTAAATGGTAGAACACCTCACTCATGAATTTACACATACGTTCGCAGCAGCACTGCAGTTCTATAATATATATATATATGTTCCAAACAGTAACCTAGTACAGCGTCTGAAGGCAATTGCATGAACCATGTTAAATATGCATACTGGACTATTTAAACAACTTATGTAGGCCATGGTATCAATAATACTAGGTCTCAAGATAGGGCATTTCAAAGCCAAAGCTGTAGAACTTGATTAGGTACACCTGTTCAACTCATTAATGCAAATATCTAATCAGCCAATCACATGACAGAAACTCGAAGCATTTAGACATGGTCAGGAGGACCTGCTGAAGTTCAAACTGAGCATCAGAATGGGTAAGAAGAGTAATTTTTTACCCATTCCAAGTAATTTTGGCATGTGGACATGGTTGTTGGTGCTAGATGGGCTGGTCTGAGTATTTCACAAACTGCTGATCTACTGGGATTTTCACACAACGTCATCTCTAAAGAAAATGGTCTGAAAAAGAGAAAATATCCAGTGAGCATCAGTTCTCTGATTGAAAGATGCATTAATGGTGCCAGAGGTCAGAGGAGAATGGCCAGACCGGTGTGAGCTGACAAAAAGGCAACAGTAACTCAAATAACCACTTGTTACAACCAAGGTACAGTGGGGCAAAAAAGTATTTAGTCAGCCACTGATTGTGTAAGTTCTCCTACTTAGAAAGATGAGAGAGGTCTGTAATTTTCATCATAGGTACACTTCAATTATGAGAGACAAAAAAAAAATCCAGGAAAATCAACATTGTAGGATTTGTAAAGAAAATTTAAAATCGTAAATCATGGTGGAAAAATAAGTATTTGGTCACCCACAAAACAAAGCAAGATTTCTGGCTCTCACAGACCCTGTAAACTTCTTTCTATAAGATGCTCTTCTCCTCTTTTAAGAAGCAAAAAAATCCCAAAACTACATGGAGGGACCTGATGAATGACCTGCAGAGAGCTGGGACCAAACGTAACGGCTACCAGGCTCCCATCATTAACACACTTGCCGAGAGGGACTCAGAGATCCTGCAGTGCCCAGCGTGTCTCCCTGCTTAAGCCAGTACATGTCCAGGCCTGTCTGAAGTTTGCCAGAGAGCATATGGATGATCCAGAAGAGGACTGGAAGAATATCATGTGGTCAGATGGAACCAAAATAGAACTTTTTGGTAAAAACTCAACTGGAAGGATGGGGGTGGAAACATCATGCTTTGGGGCTGGGGACAGGACGACTGATCCGTGTTAAGGGAAGAATGAACGGGGCCATGTATCATGAGATTTTAAGCCAAAACCTCCTTCCATCAGTGAGAGCATTTAAGATGGAATGTGGCTGGGACTTCCAGCATGAGAATGATCCCAAACACATCGCTCGGGCAACAAAGGAGTGGCTCCGTAAAAAGCATTTCAAGGTCCTAGAGTGGCCTAGCCAGTCTCTAGACCTCAATCCCATTTGTGGAGGGAGTTGAAAGTCCGTGTTGCTCCACAACATCACTGCTCTAGAGGAGATCTGCATGGAGGAATGGGCCAAAATACCAGCTACAATGTGTGCCAACCTGGTGAAGACTTACAGGAAATGTCTGACCTCTGTCATTGCCAAGAAAGGTTATGCTACAAAGTATTGAGTTGAACTTTTTCTATTGACCAAATACTTATCGTTCACCATAATTTACAATTCAATTATTTTAAAATCCTACAATGTGTTTTCATGGTTTTTTTTCTCATTTTGTCTCTCATTGTTGAAGTGTACTTATGATGAAAATTACAGACCTCTCTCATCTTTCTAGGTAGTAGAAGTAGGAGAACTTGCACAATCTAAGTAGGAGAACTTGCACAATCAGTGGCTGACAAAATACCTTTTTGACCCACTGTATAAGCAAATAATACAATAATGTAAAAATATGCATATCAGCATTATTAATCCCGATACACAGATTCACTTTAGGATCTTGTGCCCTTGGCAGCAAAGTCCCAGTCCCATGGCATCTCCAGTCAACCGGAGGAAGGAGAGAGTTACTGCCCTCTGTGGTAACTACAGCCTAGCAACCACATAGCAACCAACATCAAAATACAGTAATCCAGTTCAGATGGTGTAACTTGCAATTTAAAGCACCAATTAAATGTGCTGCTTGTAAACAGCAACGGGTCTGTTTCTGTGTATGTAATGTGTATATGTGTACAAATGACAAAACGTAAATATCTTCAACACCCCTCACTCCAATATTTTTCAAACCCTGGCTACAGCCCTGGTTCAGACTTCAGAATCAGGTTGTTGACATAGTGGCAAAGGACTTTACAAGGCATGTTGTGGAAGAGTAAAGTTGATAGCAAAACACAGGATTCTGGCAGTGAGAACTATGGATGATGCATCAGGAAACTGTACGAAAGATGAGAGGTGGAAGGAATAGCAGAAGAAATAATTATCACACAGCTAAGAAGAGGATACACAAGGTTGATAGGGAAGCATAATACAGGGCTCTGTGACATTGCCAGCATAGTCAACATAGGCAAACTGCTGAGCATATAACAGTTAAAGGGATAAATTAATAACCAAACTATGAAAGAACAGACATATTGACTTTAAAAGACATGCTTACATGTAAACCATAAATAGGTGTACTGCACAAATACACACTTCAATTATTAAGAGCTACAGGGCTATACAATGCAAAACATGTGTCCGTTTTTGTTTCATTTTAATTTCTGATATTTGTTTAATTTATTACATTTTTCTTCTAAAGCAGAGTAAGTAGTATTCCTATTCTTTACACTCAGTAGGTGGCGGCAATGCACCTTATGCTGGTCTGCCAACCATTCCATTGAAAACGAAAGAAGATAAAGAAGCAACGAGTTTGGTTATACTTCTTTATGCTACTTTTGATTCGTTCACGTTCCGATCCACATAGCCAACCACAGGAGTAAACAGTGTGTCAAACGTCTAACAACGTTTTTGTTTGCATACTATTTTACACAATATTTAATGTACTAGTATGCGGTTTGCCACCAGTTGTAAGTCTCTCTGGATAATGGCGTCTGCCCAATATAATGGTTTGCAGTAGGCAATTCACAAGTGGCTGAGTAAGGCGTAGTACTACAGTGGGATTTAAGTACAAAAATCAAGTATTTCAAGCGTATACACCACAATATATGTATGATTTTCTTTCCCATATCTAAGTTAACAGCAGATTCCCCTACATCTTATAATTAAGCTGTGGTTCAGGGCCTTTGTGAAGGCGTCCATTAGTGGCAGAGCTGGGGTTTGAACTCATTTGTCTTATGGTGATCAGAGACGTTGGGTTGATGTCTTCTGCCTCCCGTGGGGTTGCCGATGTCTTATGTGATCCCTCTTGGCTGTGTTACCTTCCGGTTCTCCTCTTTCTAGCTATGCTGCTATAGCTAATGCTGCCAGGGTCTCATGCTACACATGGAATCATTAGTATTAGTATTAATCATTGTTATTAGACACTGTGCCCTTAATCAATAACTAATTACATTTTCTCTCCGTGCTGTGTTCCGGTACCAGTTCCTGCCCCACACATGATGTTCATCCTCTTCAGTTTTACTCAAGTTGCTTCCGTCATCAGCTCCAGCCCCATCATACCCGGGTCACACCAGACAGCAGTAACTCTCTCCCTCCTCCGGTTATCTGGGGATGAAGTACCGCCAACAATTTTCCTGCTTAGATCCTAGAGTGACTCTGTGTATCGGACTACTTAATACCGATGTGCATATTTTACATTTCATTTGAACTATGACCCCATGACTTATTAGTTTAGATAAATTAGTTTCATTCTTAGATTTGTCATCTACGCCGCCCAAGGATGTTGGGTCCCTTTATGAGCCTTGGTCCTCCCAAGGACCCTCATAACACTTAGGGAGTTTTTCCATTCCGCTGTCGCCCTAGGCTTGCTCAATTTGGGATTGAATGTAGATATTAGCAGATAATCTAAAATTGTAAGGTTGCTTTAAGACAATGCTCCATTGTAAAAAGCGCAATATAAATAAATCTGACTTGACTTGACATGACAACCTTCCTAACTAAATTTCACAAGTTTCACATCACTTTCTTGATCATATGAACCAAATGACTGTGTTGAGAGTGTGAATTACATAAAACCAGGACATTGCTAGTAGCTGTAACCTTATTAACTGGGTTTTGGTGTGAAGTGGGCTACAAGCAGCAGTACACTAAAGCTCTAAGGCCAGTGTGATATGACAGGTCTAATGTTTACAGGATATAAGTCAGTTGTCTCTGTGTACTGAAGGGCGGGACGTCATGTAATATGCCTCCATATGGAAAGTACGAGCTTCCATTTATAATTAACCACTGAGCAGTTTCTGCTTGCGGCATCTCTGAGGTTCAGCCCACCCGCACGGGAACTGTAGGGTGTGGCGAAAGCTGAGATGTGAGCTCGCACTAGTTATTTCGGCCATATTTAAACAGCGTCCTTGCGGCGTCCTTGCTTACTGTTTAGCAGTTTCGAAAGACAAACTCAATGAAAGTAATTAACAAAATCTAAAATGGTATTGCATAAAACACTATATGTACATATACAAACAACCATTGAACACTGAAAAGTTATTTGATGCCGGAAGCATAACAACATCTTTGCAATGCATTGTTGGATCTGTAGTTATTGCCCTCTAAAATCATAGTATCTTGAGGCCATTCCCTTATTAATTAATCACCATCTGAAATTTTCTTTGTGGTGATACAGGTCATTGCATTTCAGTATAAATATACAAATTTTAAAATAAACAAAACAATGATACATAATCAGATATCAAAAATACATGTGACATCCATTTAAAAATACTTTTAAATTACTCTCTTGAAATCCTTATGAAACCTATTTATTAACACCCCCACCCCCCCACCCCCCCAAACTTCTAATAATTTTTTAAAGTCTGTTTTGCTTTCTTCTAGGAGGATACGTACAGCAAAACTTTATTAAGGTAATTTACAATGTACACTCATTGACAAAAAATAACTCACCAAGAAGATGTTGGAATCGAAACTGAATCTTTATATGTATGAACATCATGATGATATAGATACAGCGGAGCAAAAAAAGTATTTAATCAGCCACTGATTGTGCAAGTTCTCCTACTTAGAAAGATGAGAGAGGTCTGTAATTTTCATCATAGGTACACTTCAGCTATGAGAGACAAAATCAGAAAAAAAATCCAGGAAATCACATTGTAGGATTTTTCAAGAATTTAATTGTAAATTATGGTGGAAAATAAGTATTTGGTCAATAACAATAGTTCAACTCAATACTTTGTAACATAACCTTTGTTGGCAATTACAGAGGTCAAACGTTTACTGTAAGTCTTCACCAGGTTTAGCTGGTATTTTGGCCCATTTTTCCATGCAGATCTCCTCTAGAGCAATGATGTTTTGGGCCTGTCACTGGGCAACACAGACTTTCAACTCCCTCCACACATTTTCTATGGGGTTGAGGTCTGGAGACTGGCTAGGCCACTCCAGGACCTTGAAATGCCTTTTATGGAGCCACTCCTTTGTTGCCTGAGCGGTGTGTTTGTTATCAATGTCATGCAGGAACACCCAGCCACATTCCATCTTCAATGCTCTCACATGGCACATGACCCCGTTCATACTTCCCTTAACACGGATCAGTCATCCTGTCCCCTTTGCAGAAAAACAGCCCCAAAGCATGATGTTTCCACCCCATGCTTCACAGTATGTGTGGTGTTCTTGGGATGCAACTCTGGGATGCATCTGACCACATGATATTGTCCCAATCCTCTTCTGGATCATCCATATGCTCTTTGGCAAACTTCAGATGAGCCTGGACATGTACTGGCTTAAGCAGGGGACAAGCCTGGCATCTGAGTCCCTCTCAGCGTAGTGTGTTACTTATGGTAGCCTTTGTTACTTTGGTTCCAACTCTCTGCAGGGCATTCATCAGGTCCCTTCGTGTAGTTCTGTGATTTTTGCTCACCGTTCTCATGATCATTTTGACCCCACAGGATGAGATCTTGCATGGAGCCTAAGATCGAGGGAGATTATGGTCTTGTATGTCTTCCATTTTCTTACAATTTCTCCCACAGTTAATTTATTCACACCAACCTGCTTGTCTATTGTAGAGTCACTCTTCCTAGTCTGGTGCAGGTCTACAATTTTCTTCCTGGTGTCATTTGACAGCTCTTTGGTCACTGCCATGGTTGAGTTTGGAGTCTGACTGTTTGACGCTGTGGACAGGTGTCTTTTATACAGATAACGAGGTCAAACGTGCCATCAGTACAGGTAATGAGTGGAGGACAGAAAAGCTTCTTAAAGAAGAAATTGCAGGTCTGTGAGAGCCAGAAATCTTGCTTGTTTGTGGGTGACCCAATACTTATTTTCCACCATGATCTACAATTAAATTCTTTAAAAATCCTACACTGTGATTTTTTTTCTGATATTGTCTTTCATAGTTGAAGTGTACCTATGATGAAAATTACAGACCTCTCTCATCTTTCTAAGTAGGAGAACTTGCACAATCAGTGGCTGACTAAACAATCAATGGCTGACTACTTTTTTGCCCCACTGTATGTGATTACAATATTAGAACAAAAGAATATGTTTATTGGGGAAACTGTTCAATTGAACGAAGGCTCTAGTTACCCTGTGAGGCTACCTCTTGCCTAGATACAAGATGAGATACGGTTGGGCATTGGAAGAAAACAGGTTCTGTATGATATATAACTGGGTCTGTAGGTCCTCGTTCATCACATCAGCAGTTGGGGCAGTGTGTTGCTTCACAGCAAAGGACGGATTGAACCGCTCACCATGAAGTCTCCATACTCGAACTCGACCTTTGTTGGATCCCAAACAGAACCTGGATTTGTTGCTAAAGACAATACAATTCCAGTCCATAGCAGTCCAGGTTTCTTGTTCATGACGCCACTGTAAATGAAGGCAACAGTGGCTGGCTGTCAACAGCAGGACATGAATTTTCTTCTGCTAAGCAACTGGATATGGTCCAGGGAGAGACAGGGGTGGGTAGTGAAGGTGCCAACTGTGACTGGATGGTGAACAATGAAACTGTGGGAGTCACTTATGCTTGTCCTGATCAAACAATCCTCTCTACTGGTGTTCTGTCCGGGCTGTCTGGAGCCTGTTTGCCATGTGTGCATGCCCTCATGAACCACTGCTTCCTTTCAAATGGGCAAAATGTCTTTCAGGGCATCGTAGAGCTATGTCTAGCAGTGAAAGGTCTCTCACCAAGAGGTATACCACCCAGAAGTAGCCTCTGAGAGTCTTTTTATAGGGCAGTGGGGAATCAGTTCTACACCCTCTTTGTGGCAAGAGAGTCTAATCAGACCACACCTGTAATCATTTACATATCTGCCTGAGACATAACTGCATGCCGAGTTTTGCAGCAATCTGACATTTCCCTCTGGGTGCATTATTTGTATGTTAATGAGTATATTATGGGATCTGTTGTTCTTTTCCTCATAAACCACAGTAAGTGTACAGACTTGTTCCTGTGTCTTTTTTTCCCTTTTTCAAAGACTGCTTTAAAATTACTGTTATGCAGTGATGGTTCATGGGCTAATTGCCTGATTTTAATCGATGCTTCAGTTGCTTTATTGTAGGCTTTTTAAAAATATTTATAGTCAAAACAATTTTTATTTTTATCCTTGAACATCAGCCTCTAAAAATGGCTTGTCACCATCGAGCGCTATAGCTTCATAAATTTGTGATGCAATGACAAGATGTGCAGTGTACAGTACCTATAGAAAATAATCATACCATGACAATATGCTTACTTTTTCTCACATTACACTCTGAAATGACAAAATAAATTATTTTCTGCTGTATTTATGCATCGTAACCCTTAACATCAAAGTTTTTTTGAATAACCATTACAAACTATCTCACTTTCCAGATCATGCACCAGGCTAACTCACCCCCACATGGCATCAGTCATAGTGGTTTGAATTATGCAAGGTAATGCAAACCATCACCATGGATGTAAAGGCACAAGTTAGGAGACGGAAAAAAAGAAGATAGTAAGTATACCCAAATTCTTACAGTGCTCTCTTAGACAGCTGAAAACCGGTAGCTCACCTTCCAACATGACAATGACAATGACCCTAAACACGCTTCCAAAAATTGTGTACGTGGGAACTCCTCACACGGGGAGCGTGGCACAGATGCGGGGAGAAAAAGGATGATAAGCAGCACAGCGTCCTTTTCAGGTGCGATCGTGAGGAGAATGTTATATCCCCCGATCGCGAAGGAGGAAGGGTGACGGCGCGAGAGGGAGGAGGCAGGGCGGCAAACCCAAAAACAGCCGAGGGAGAACGGCAACCGTGAGCGCTAGAAAAGCTTGCCCTACACAAAGTCCTGATGGTTAATGAGCAGCCTCCTGACTGCCCATAGCTGGCGATCTACAAATCGCCAGCTTACCTCTGTCCCTAATCAAAAAACAGTGCTTGCAAAAAATGACAGCTGTGTGAGGGCCGGTGCAGACCGCGATGATGCGACAGCCTGTGTGGGCTAAAAGGTGTGCACCAACAGGTGTCGTCATTGCGTGCATGGCGTCAAATCAGGGCTGGCACATGCGCGATCACACCGAGCAAGCTCACGCTGCAATGAAATGAGTCAATGCTGACCTCTAGCATTACGAGCCAGGGTCAGCGTGACCCCTAATACATACTGCTTTTTACTTTCTGAAAACAATAATGATTTGTTTTGAGATAAGTCTCAGTGTCTCAAGACTCAGTAGATTTACACCCAGCACCTTTTAAACTGGGGCTCAGATAATCAACAAGAGACCACACAGTTTATGTAGTAGTTCTGTCTCAGTTTACCATGTCAAGTTGTATGACCTCAGGATTTTACATGTTACACACTGACATGCTAAATAAATAGCTTCTCCCGCTGTTTCAGATTATTTATTCGGTTTACTAATGAAATAGAAAACAAATATGATCAGTCAAACAGGAAAGATTTTGATCTTCAAACCACCAGCTTTCCCAAAAAATGTCTTTCATAATTGTCATCTATTACTCAGTGTTTATGCTTATGCCTAAATCAAAAAGAACAATAGCTAAACTGTTTAAACATAATCACCAGTTTTACCTCTATTCACCCACAATAATGATGTGACTTTCTAAAAGCTTTGAATAAATAATCCAAATCTCTATCTGCAAACACAGAAACAGTCCCATGTATGTTGCCTGCAATGTTACCCATTTGATTTCTTTCTGTACATTCTCTGTCCATGCAGTGAACTTGACCTTACACATTCAGAACAGGACGTTGCATTTCTATGACAAGTTACAACATTGTGTGGTTAGGTAAGGTTAGCAAGAGAGAGAGGATTAGAGGTAGATTCAGAGAGTGAGAGAATGAGCAAGAGAGATACACACATAAGAATCAACCCTGTTACACTGACTATGGTTCACAGAATAGAATTAAACTCAGGACACCTTGGAGCATACCTTTAATATTAAGACATAGTGTTTATGCTTATGCCTAAATCAAACAGAACAATAGCTACACTGTTTAAATATAATCACCAGTATTACCTCTATTCACCCACAATAATTAGG
Organism: Ancistrus triradiatus; assembly: GCA_025084515.1. Classification (NCBI taxonomy): domain Eukaryota; kingdom Metazoa; phylum Chordata; class Actinopteri; order Siluriformes; family Loricariidae; genus Ancistrus; species Ancistrus triradiatus. Next base: position 370,221 of record JAJAGP010000227.1, read on the forward strand.
TGACTTTCTAAAAGCTGTGAATAAGTAATTCAAATTTCTATCTGCAAACACACAGTCCCATGTACTGTATGTTGCCTGCAATGGAACCCCTTCCATTTAATTTTTTTCTGTATATTCTTTGTCCATGCAGTGAAATCGACCTTACAAATTCAGAACAAGATGTTGCATTTCTATGACAAGTTACAAAATTGTGTGGTTAGAATTAGAGGTAAGGTTAGCAAGAGAAAGAGGATTAAAGGTAGATTCAGCGAGTGAGAGAATGAGCAACAGAGATACACACATAAGAATCAACCCTGTTACACTGACTATGGTGCACAGAATAGAATTAAACTCAGTAAACCTTGACACCTTGATACATTTAATATGAAGACTTAGACAAAGAAAGATAGACTACAGTCAAATGATGCAGACATCCCTCCTGATTAGTCGCGTCGTTTCCTAACAAGTGCTTAAAAACAAGCATTATAGACAATCTACAAAGAAAAACTGTCTTAATACAATGTGTTTCTGAAGAGCTCATTGACTTTCCTCAAGGCACTGTAGTAGGATATCACTTTTTCACCATTGGCAGAAGTATACAAGTTCTTTACTTAAGTACGGTTAAGTATCTGTGATCTCTCATAGATGTACAGGACTGTGCAAAAGTCTTAGGCATTCTGTATTTTTCAGTTTTTATTCTGCTCATTCTTCATTTAAGTTTTAGTGGTCACTGCACATTGTAGTTCTACAGTTATAGACTAGTCCATCAGTTTCTCTACATATTTTGTTAGTTCCCTTTACTCTGTTTTCTAATGGTCAGGACCCCCACAGGACCATCGTAGATCAGGTACTGTTTGGGTGGTGGATCATTCTCAGCACTGCAGTCGCAATGATGTGGTAGTGGTGGCGGCGGTGGTGGTGTGTTGCACTAATATGAGTAGATCTGACACAGCGGTGCTGCTGGAGGTTTTAAACACGTTAGTGTCACTGCTGGACTGAAAATAGTCCAGCAGCCAAAAATGTCCAGCCACCAGCATCCTGTAGGCAGTGTCTTTTAAGCACTGATGAAGGATTAGAGAATGACTAACACAAACTGTGCAACAACAGATGAGCTACTGTCTCTGATTTTACATCTACAAGGTGGAGGAATAAGGTTATTGTCTCTATGGAAGTGAATAGTGACTGAACTGTGTTTTAAGACTCCAGCAGCACTGCTGTGTCTGATCCAATCCTACCAGCTCAACACACTAACACACCACCAACACCACATCAGTGTTACTGCGGTGCTGAGAATGATCTACTACCCAAATAGTACCTGATCTGTGGTGATACTGTGGGGGTCCTGGCCATTTGAGAACAGAGTAAAGGGGACTAACAAATTATGTAGAGAAACAAATGGACTACAGTCTGTAATTGTAGAATTACAAAGTGATAAATAAAGAATAAGCAGAACATAAACTGAAAAATTTAGAGACTTTTGCACAGTACTCTATTATATAAATACCAGTAGAGGTGTAACCGCTCTGCAAGAGCAACTCCAAACCGCAAAGCATGGAGACATGGTGCCAAGTTTTTAGTGCCACAAGAGGTGGAACCACCATGATTATGTCATTTTTGGCATGTGTACCTTTATGCAAGTTGCAATTTGTCAAGTATAAATCTAAGATCCTCACTTGTGCTTCATTAGGTGCCTGACTGGAATTGCCAAAATGAAACAGAAAAATAAATAGATAGATAAATAAATAGATTCATAAAAGTTAAAGTAACGAGCCTAATTTAAAAATGTTTTTTCTCTTGAAATGTAAAAGTAAAAGGTATTAAGTTACAAAAATAATCAAGTACAAATACCTAAAAAATACTTAAGTACAGTAAAAGTTCAGCACTTCCAACACGTCAGCTAATTTTTGTCCTGTTAGAGCTGCCCTATCCAACTATAAGTATGGTCATCTTGAAAAGAGCTCCAATAATTTTCATATTTAATACTGCAGAAGAGCATGTAGTATAAAAAATGGTCTGTCCTTTTGCATCATTCAGTGCCTATCACACCATTGCCTAGCGTTGTGTACAGCACACTGCTGTTGGACTCTGGAGTGCTCTGTAGTCATGAATTGTGCAGATGCCAGGAAGATGATGTACTCCATGAACCATTAATCATGGAACCAACTGTAATTATGGTCTGGGTGTGATTTGATGTTTTTGGCTCAATCACTTAGTTTCAGTAAAGATAAATGTTTGTGGTACAGCATACAATTACTGCACTGCATAACCCAGCAACTGGGTTTAAACTGCTAAACGTATAGTGACATATATCAGATTCAACATATTGGTGTGTGCTGTTTACATGACCAGTTGAATATGGTGATAGCTTCAGAAAGGTCTAATTTTTAAGTGAATGTTTGTTGTTTGTTTATTTATTTGTTTATTCATTGTTGCATCAACATCAGTGGCGATTCATGACAGGAACAAGGTTAGGTCGATACTAGTCAGACATTCACACTGGGCCAATTTAGAGCACCCAGTTAACATAACAAATGTCTTTGGAATGTGAGAGGAAACCAAGAGTACCCAGAGTAAACTCACGTGGACACGGGGAAGACATGCAAACTCCACGAAGGCTGAGTCTGAGAGTCTGAGATCAGGATCTCTGGAGCTCTGAGGCGACTGCACTAATCACTTATGCCACCGTGCTGCCCATTAAGTGCATGGAAATTAACTTTTGAAATTAAGAAGAAATTACGCAGCCAAGTTAACTTCATGAGCATATTCAATATCCTACAGAAGTGGTGGCTAATGTGCTATGCAACTAAGAGAATGGGGAACTGAAACATTACTGAAAGGATGTTTAGTCAGTGGTGGAAAGTAATAGATTGCATGTACTTTAGTTACTACAGCTGGGATTTTTTCAGGTTAACTACCACTTCAGTAGCCTACCTTTAATTAATTAGTCTGCTGGTCTCAGACTTTGGCCCCTCATTGTATTTGCCTGTTCTCAGGCAAAACCAAAGCTGGATTAAAATATTTTATATATTTATAATTACATTAATATATTTTGATGAACAGATGGCCATCTGTATTCCTGGTTAAACAGAAATAAAAGCTGTCAATGATCCACCAAGGCTGATGTGACACCAAGAAATAAAAAAGGGACAGATTAGTAAGCTGTTTCTCGAAATCAATAGAGATGCTTTATCCCTTTCTCTTATGACTGACAAATAAATTATTATTAAAATGTTGCTATTGTTCTTTTATTAAAAATAATTTAAGTGACATTAGATATTGTATTGAATCTATTTCCAAATATTACTGAGCGTAAGATCAATTAGCAAATACATTCTTTCAGCAGAGTGAAGTTTTGGTTCTTTTGCAATCTCCTCTCTACTTTGGAACTGACACATTTCCCATCATTCAGTTTTGACCACTTCACAAGGCAGAATGGATCTCTACAGTTTAGTGGGTATGTGTCCAGTTGCTTCTAATACTGTTTCTAGTAGACACAGTTTTCTTGATAAGATTTTTTTAAAATAATGCATGAGTAATTTATAATTTGTTACTAATTTATTTAATTTATTTAAATTTTTTAAATGTATTAAAAAAAACTTCAGGCAAATTTTACTTCTGAAAATAATAATATTTCTGCTTTCCTCCGTATGGCTTAATATTTATTATAAGATATAGTTCCATACAGTTAGACTAGGTATAGTGTATTTGTTCGAACTGTCCAAAGGTCTACTCTGTGTGACAAGATCATTCTTTCACTTCCTAGATCTAGTATTAGTGTTCTGCATAGCTGAATTATGTGTTCAACATGCAGAGTCCCAAGCCCAAGGTACGTTTAATCTTCTGATTTTCTGAAAAACTTGACAAAATAAAAGCAATATTGTGTACTAAATCCATGTTAATTTGTTATGTATGTGTAAGAAATTCACTCTCAGACTTCCTTATTTGTTTATATTGTCTTTATATTGCTTTTAAACATCATTATGTATTGTTTTAATTATTAAGACTGGGAAACATAGCATCCACTTTCTGTATGTATTTCTGTAGTTTTATGCAAAGTTTGAGCACCCCTTGTCAAATTCCATGTTTTATTGATTTTCTAAACAAAACCAATATAACATAATATCTGCAGGGAAATTCATAAAAGAGCCCATATTAGTGCCCAAATTTTATAATAAGTCTGTTTGTCTAATTGCATGTCAATCTAAGCATCTACAGTGGGGCACAAAAGTATTTAGTCAGCCACAGATTGTGCAAGTTCTCCTACTTAGGAAAATGAGAGAGGTCTGTAATGTTCATCATAGGTACACTTCAACTATGAGAGACAAACTGAGGAAAAAAAATCCAGGAAATCACATTGAAGGATTTTTTAAGAATTTAATTGTAAATTATGGTGGAAAATAAGTATTTGGTCAATAAATTTGGTTCAACTCAATACTTTGTACCATAATCTTTGTTGACAGAGGTCAAACGTTTCCTGTAAGTCTTCACCAGGTTTGCACACACTGTAGCTGGTATTTTGGCCCATTTCTCCATGCAGATCTCCTCTAGAGCAGTGATGTTTTGGGGCAACATGGACTTTCAACTCCTTCCACAAATTTTCTATGGGGGTGAAATGATTTTTATGGAGCCACTCCTTCAATGCCCAAGCAGTGTGTTTTGGACCATTGTCATGCTGGAAGACCCAGCCATGTTCCATCTTCAATGCTCTCACTGATGGAAGGAGGTTTTGGCTTAAAATCTCATGATACATGGCCCTGTTAATTTTTCCCTTAACACGGATCAGTCGTCCTGTCCCCTCTGCAGAAAAACAGCCCCAAAGCATGATGTTTCCACTCCCATGCTTCCCAGTAGGTATGGTGCAACTCAGCATTCTTCTTCCTCCAAACACGGCGAGTTGAGCTTTTACCAAAAAAATTCTATTTTGGTTTCATCTGACCACATGATATTCTCCCAATCCTTTTCTGGATCATCCATATGCTCTCTGGCAAACTTCAGACGAGCCTGGACATATACTGACTTAAGCAGAGGGGACACGCCTGGCACTGCAGGATCTGAGTCCCTATCGGCATAGTGTGTAACTGATGGTAGCCTTGTTACTTTGGTCCCAGCTCTCTGCAGGTCATTCATCAGGTCCCTTCGTGTAGTTCTGGGATTTTTGCTCACCATTCCCCCACGGGATGAGATCTTGTGTGGGGCCCCAGATCAAGGGAGATAATCAATGGTCTTGTATGGCTTCCATTTTCTTACAATTGCTCCCATAGTTGATTTATTCACACCAACCTGTTTGCCTATTGTAGAGTCACTCATACTTATTCATTTAATTCATACTTATGTTTCACCATGATTTACAACTAAATTCTTTAAAAATCCTACAATATGATTTCCTGGATTTTTTTTCTCATTTTGTCTCTCATAGTTGAAGTGTACGTATGATGAAAATTACAGACGTCTCTCATCTTTCTAAGTAGGATAACTTGCACAATCAGTGGCTGACTAAATACTTTTGTGCCCCACTGTACTTCTCAAGCAGGGGCTGCATCCCACTAGGGGGCTGTATCATGCGCTGGGGTAGAGGATTTGTTAGGTGAATTTGGGAAAAAAAATCTCACTACATTCACAGATGGAGCTAAATACAAAGTAATTATGAAAGCAGCAGAACACTTGTATACAATATGTAACCTTATTCATTCCATTATAAGTAAGACAAGGAAGTCATGAGAGACCTTCCCAGTAACCCTGATCTACATACAATAGAACACTTTGGGATATTGTAGAATGGGAGATTGGCAGCATAAATGCACAACTGAAAAATTGCATGATACAGTCATGTCAACTGTTCCTAATAAAGTGCCTAGCGAGTTAAAAGTATTTATTGCTTTCAATGAAATTTAAAGTTTGTCCAGTACATTCATTATGGCTAGAATAACAGATTATACATCTCATTGTACTCAATGCTACCAAACAAATTGATACAAATATTCTCATAAATCACAGTTAAATATCATGTCATTGCTATAAAACAGCAACGATCAGCATATGTTGTGTTTTGCACCACCTATGAAATGCCGGGAGAGTAAGCATGCTCCAGGCATGTGTCCAGTCTTATCAACAAAGAGCCACTGTAACTGCTAGTTTTCATTCCAGGCAAGTGGTGAGAGTTTATTCCACTTGTTTAATCAGCTGGCCTGGGTCTTCAAATATCTGAGTTGTATCAGATGTAGCTCCTGCAAGGTTGGAATGAAAACTTCCATCCAGCAGTTTACTTTTCATGTCTCTATTATTGTGCTGACAAGAGCTGTTGCTTCTTTCTGTTCCCCTTTCACTCAGTTTCACTCCCACTACCTACTCTATCATTTCAATCTTCTGTGAACCAGAGTAACATCCAGCTGTTCTCCACTGTGTATCTTGACTGCAATATCCCGGATAAAGCCCCCTTCCCTGTATCAGTGTCTATATCTCGAGCTGATAACACTAATTCAACATCAGAACCCTGGGTGACCTTGAAGGACGTTCGGAGTCAGGACATTGTGACCTTCACACTCATAGCAAAGCCTGAAAGAGAGGGTCCAGTAGTCTGCTGGTACACATCAACCAGAGGAGGGACCACTGTTTTCAGTAAATCTGTCAACTTAAACATATGTGAGTGACTTTATAGGCATTGTGTCATATGCAAAGAAATAAGTCTATATTTTAACATCTTTCTGTTCTCCCTTGTAAAAGCGTCACTTCCAAACCCCATTATGGTTCTTCATCCACCTGTGTTTTCTGTGGGGTCAAATTACATCGCTCAGTGTGAGATACCACAGAATGAATTGAGAAATGTCACACTGAGTCTGTTTCAACGGCTCCTTCCAATCACGCTTGGCAATGCGTCCTTTGAATACATAGGATCAAGAGTTCTCGCTCCAGGAGAGTGGGGATGCTCAATCTCCCGAACAAATGCTGTAAATACAGTTGAATATTTGTGTGAAATGGAAGTATTTTTCAACGGGAGGTCCATGCACTCCATATCCACGTCCGCTGCAGCTATCCCAGGTATGACATTGATACAAAGTGCAAAACGAACAGATCAGATGTCAGTGTCTACTAAACAGGCCTAAGTCATAAATGAAAGTGTTATAACATATGTGCTTGTGTCTCACTGTTGTTCCAGAGGAGCTGCCAGTTCGTTTGTATTCAAAAACTCAAAACTCAGCAACATGTATTGGAAATTTGTTTGTGAGAGCCAGAGAGGAATGGAGACCTATTTGCGTTCCCACCTCTAGAATCAATGATAGCACTTTGGCTAATGTCGTATGCCGAGAGTTGGGCTGTGGAGCCGCTCTAGACTGGGACAGGACTACAGATAACAGTCCAAATGCTGTAGGTACACCTAGCTGCACTGGGAAAGAGAAAAGGATAGCTGAGTGTCTTATGCAGGATAAGAGATCCTGTGCAAAAGAAACACTCCACATCACTTGCACAGGTTAGACACACAAATGGATTCACACACACAAAGACACTTTTCAAAATATCTTAAATGTTTATTTCCACTTTTCTTCCTCTGTCTGACAGAGGCCATGCCTCCCCCTAAGCTTTCTGTGTTGGAACGTAATCCTTCGTCATGGGTGTACGTCAGGACTGAAGAGTCTGTGACCATCGCCTGCACTTTTGAGTCATCCTCGCTGACAGCCAATAGTAAGAATGTCAGTGAAATGCAGTTGGCTCCAAGTTGAACAAACAATGGGAAACTGACCTCAGTGCTTGCGCAGAATGACCTAATCCTGTCAACATGCTATACTTTTTACAGCTGTACATCACCTTTACCCACAATGGAAATGACATATACACAACATACACCAGTGCAGGCACCACCGTGACAAAACATCTGTACGCCCCAGTGACTGAAGGAGAATACGCTTGCTATGCCCATCCACGTTCAAGCAAAGTGCCGAAGACTGACACCAGCAACTCAGTAAACATCCACAGTATGTTTCATTTCCAAACTATGTTTTCTTTGATTTGAGCATGCATCAGCCTGGTTGGTTTTAATGTGTTTCTCCAGGTAGAGCAAGCCACCTTTATTAAAAGCTGTAGGTACATAATACATAAGATACATGCAGCTGTGCATTCATAACACTGTAGTAATCACTATATACATTTGTTTTATTTCTGTGACTTACTGCAGTGTTATGACTCACACTTCCAGCACATATAAAAACCCCTATACTGATTATTTTATACCCTTTTATCCTGGTCGGGGTCAGGGTCAGGAACCACCAAGTGCCTAAACCTACTTTTATTTCACTTAATTTACCAATTCTCAATCTTGGTTGTTGCATGACAAAGTACTAACCTTAATTGCTGCTCATACAATGTCATTGAACAGCTGACCTGCAATTCTGTCCCACCCTGTATACATAAGCTCACAGACATCCAAGTTAGTAGTGATTAACAGGGAGGAGAGCTAGGCTAATTATGCCCTCTTGGACTCCTGGTAAAGGAATGCCTTTCTGAAATACTGTATATTTTTGTGTAGATAAAACACAACCAGTGGACGTTTAATAAGTGCCAGTGGGCTAGCTTCAGGATAATGCATAACCCCCTTTAGGTATTCTGGAGACAAAACTATTTAGACTATTTGTATAAGCAAATGAAGAAAGATAAGCCATACTCACATATTATTCGTTCATTTCTTACTCTGTAAATGTTTTCCCTGATCAGGGCTGCAGTCAAGCAGGAGCCACTCCTAGAAATACTAGGTGCTAGGTCAAAATACACAGGGCACTAATCCATTGCCAGGCATTCCCACTCACATATAGAGAAATTTAGAGCGATCAGTCCATCCTTCTGGCATGTTTTATAGGGGAAATTGGAAAACCTGGTCTCATGGGAAACATTCCATACACCATAATACTCACAACAGTGGAAATGCTCTCAAAGCACTGTCATTGCCAAATCAGCAGCCAAATGTTTTTGTAATATGGAACTTCAGGCTTTAATTTTAACCATTTCTTATAACGATACTGAGAATAATGTGATACAAAATAGCATAGCATTTACATTTGTTTTGCTATTTGTTTTCTAATACAGTAAAATATATTTCTCACATGTTTAGATAGTGCCCCAGCTACACCAGAAAAAAAGCTGTAAGAAAGCTAAATATTTAAAGGTCCTTTTAGTGATGCCTGAAATGTCTGCATCTATGAGCACTCTGCATAAACAAACCTGATCCATATCACAAAAGGTTTTATGGTTGATTAGTGAGTAGACTCACATGTTAGTCCAGGGATAATAAACACTGAAGAAAGCAATGATCTACAGAGAAAAGGTGGACCTTTGCTTATCACTGACATAATATCATTCAGAGTAGATCTTTTGTCCCTTTAGTATGTATACAGTATTTAACCTAAAGTTAAGGTTTTGTAATTAATTTGAGACAAGGGCTATGTAGCTTTGCCATCTTTATCAGTCAAAGCAAAACTAACTGGTGCAGTAAATTTGTGTGCTTATGAATACGCTTTTGTGCAGTTGGTGCATAACTTTAGCCATATGGATGGCTTCAAAAGTTTTCAGGAAGCATACATTAGCCCTCACCCTTCCAGGAAGGAAGCTACCACGTGATAGGGGAAACACAGCTAATAGGTGGAATTTGGCAAACAGCTAAATCTAGAGAACATGGAGAAACTGAGAAGCCGTGGCCCTTAATATCCAGTTACACTGTGCAAATGCATTTTAATATACACTGTGTTCCCCAGGTTAAAATACACACTGAGATGACGTAAAAATGCATGAAGAAACTGCACATCAATGTTGTTTACCTTTCATCTTCTGTTCTTCCCCTTCTGCAGTCTATAATCCTCCACCAGCTGGACCTGTTGTTGCTGCTGTTCTCACAACAGTAGCTGGAGTAGCAATTCTTTTGTTCCTTTGTGTATATCGTAAGAGCAAAGACCAAGACAGTGAGGGAGTTCAACTGGCAGATACACAAACTCCAGAAGCAAGTCCATTCAACTGTACAGGTCCTCTACATGAGAAACCAGTTAATACAAACACATATCTGCCACAAGTGTAGTGCAGAACATCTGTTTAATACAGCATGTTGTTCATTTTTGGATGAATTGCTTTAATCCTGTAGAGTACCAGTTAATAGTTTTATTAGTGTGTATTTGAGTATTCATTTGTTAATTTTTGTTTTCAGACTTATTGAATGTTTTTTTTTATTATACCCATTGTTACATCTATTAAACATGGATCTACAGACGGTGTATTTGCAAAGAATATAATATCATTGGCATGTTGTAGTGTGGAATACAGTGACTCCTCTTACTTTTTTGTAGCTAATGTATTATCTTAGCTTTGGCTCTGCAATTGAATGAATTTAAATGTACATAATTAAAAAATTGTAAGTACTGTTTCTGTACTCTTTTTATTTAAAGATGGATGTTATTATGCACTAAAGTGCCCAACACAGATGGAAGTATCATGCAGCACAAATAAAACACCTTTGCACAGGAATTTATGATATCAGATTTATTGAAGTAAAGATTTCAGATGTTACAAAGTCAATCGAGCAACAATAAATCTGGTTGTGTCATTTGAGTTTTTTTTTTGTATGAGAGAGAAGATCGGGTCTGGCACAGCTTGAGAGAAAGGGACTAAGACCCTTAATTTTGCTCTGTAGGCAAATCTGAGCAAATTGGTTGTGAGGCTCTTATAGGTGGTCACCTACAGCTCCAGCTTATAGGCGGTATACAGCTGCCAAATCAGCAAGTGCCACTGCATACAGTCTAGAGAGGGTCATGTGATTTCTTCCAAAAATCTGCTCAAAGTGCAATTCTACAGATGATTCATTGTAACAGACTGTAAGTCACACACTTGTTAAGATACATAAACAGACATTGACAGCCATTTTACAGTGACACAAATACAGTGACTTTTTTTTTACTAAAAGCAGATTTGTGGTAGCTGAAAATCCTAACCCAGATGGGTTCTTCTGAAGCTGTATTTAAAAATTTACCTCATCCAGTGTTGCTGTGTCTCTTGCTGTCTTGTTCTGGTAAATTTAGTTTCAGTGGTTTTAGTGTTTTATGTTCACCTAGTCTTCCTTTCCCCAAACATGTCAGTTCAGAAAATCAAAAAATCAAAAGCAGGGATCAAGTATTTCCATTTACATTCTTCCAGGTTTATTTTTTGGTTTACATTTGGATAATTGGCATTGGCTTAACCTGTATACAAATAGCAGTGCTCAGGGGAGGATGGATAAAAGTTACAAAACCCCTAGATCTCCTCATATTCATTCTATGTAGAGCATATAATATGCCTCAATACAGAAACAATAAGACTCTCCTGGGTTGACATACTAAAAGGGGCTACAGGTACATTAGCACCATTGATGAACCGAGTTGGAAGCGTGTTGGTGTAGGTACAGGTAGGCAGATGGAGTTGCTTAGAAGCGTCTGCCACTGCTCTGAACAGATGACATAGAGGATTTGGTGACGACTGAGCTACTGCCATATCCACCTCCGCCTCCGAGTCCAAAGCCACCTCCCATTCCTCCTCCCATTCCTCCTCCCATTCCACCTCCCATTCCACCTCCCATTCCACCTCCCATTCCACCTCCCATTCCGTAGCCAAATCCAGAGCCGCCGCCAAAACCTTCATGAGAAAGGGAGAGAGAGATACAAGGTGTCAAATTTAACAAGAAAAACTATAAAGCTAAATCAGCACTGGGTAATACACAGGCATGTAGGAGCAGTTACACTTACCACCACCTCCAGAGCTCTGCTGCACATGGATGGTGGCAGTGGTTCCACCAGAGGACAGTCTGAAAATATACATAATTGGATTTAGTAGGTTTGGAGGGATATACCACAGAACATAGTTACTGCTGTGCAGAACTGTGTGACTCAAGGAGAGTTTTAAAGAAGTGCTCACCTGCTCTCCTCTCCCTCCAGGAGTTTCCTGTATGTGGCAATCTCAATGTCCAGGGCCAATTTGACGTTCATGAGCTCCTGGTACTCGCGCACCTGTCGGGCCATGTTCTGCTTAGCCTTCTGCAGGGCTTCTTCCAAATCTTTGATGCGGAGCTTGGCATCCTTCACTGCCTGCTCACCACGCTCCTCTGCGTCAGCAATCTGGGCTTCAAGGTTTGCTCTCTGTGGGTCAAGAGAAAAGAGGGACAGAATGTGTCAGAAGTATCGCAGAAATGCATTCCTCGCCAAAGGTATTGTGATCTGGTAATCATGGCTACCTGTCCCTTGACGGCCTCAATCTCGTTCTGCAGACGGGCAATCATTCTGTTGAGTTCTGCAATCTCAGCCTTTGTTGAGCGCAGGTCGTCACCGCACTGACCAGCTGATGATTGCATCTCCTCGAACTGAAACAACATTAAAAATCAATGCCTGCTTGTGGTGGCAGAAGTGGAGTCAAAGGATGTAATAGTTTCTTTGCAATCCTCCCACCTTCTGTTTGTACCAGCTCTCTGCCTCTGCACGGCTTCGGTTGGCGATGTCCTCATACTGTGCACGAACTTCAGCAACGATAGCATCCATGTCCAGGTTCCTGCTGTTGTCCATCTCCACAATAACTGATGTGTCCTTGATCTGAGACTGCAGCTCATTCAGCTCCTACACACAAAAAACAACACATTGTGTTTGATCAGGTTTCTCTTACGAGTAATAATAATAACCATTAATTCTGAGTTATCATGTAAATGAAGGGGTTGTTTGACTTACAGCCTCGTACACTGCCCTGAGGAAGTTGATTTCATCCTGAAGAGCATCAACCTTAGCCTCCAGTTCAATCTTGTTCATGTAGGCGGCATCAACATCCTAAATGATCAGGAAACACGAGCTTTATTTCTATCCTTAGTGAAGTCCAGCATTAACTGTTATAAACGCCTTTATAATGTTTTAGTGTGCACCTTCTTTAGGAGGACAAACTCGTTCTCAGCAGCAGCACGCTTGTTGATCTCATCCTCATACCTTTAAAGTGACAAAAAAAGTCAGTGTTTGCCATGTGTATAGCACAACGTAAATATATGTCAACATTCTGTAGACATTAATATCACTAAATGTCATGTCACATTATCTACTCACTTCTTCTTGAAGTCCTCAACCAGATGCTGCATGTTCTTCAGCTCTCCCTCCAGCTTGACCTTCTCATTGCCCAGACCATCCAGCTGTCTGCGCAGGTTAGCAATGTATGCCTCGAACATGGCATCAATGTTGGAGCGGGTGGTGGTCTGCTCCTGCAGAAGACTCCACTTGGTCTCCAACATTTTGTTCTGCTGCTCCAGAAAGCGTACCTAAAACAAAAAAGAGAGGTCTTCAATCTTTCAGTGGTCATAATTGTTTTAAAGACTGACTGGCAACACCTTATGCCACTAAGGGAATTAGATTCGATTTAATTAAGCATTAAAAAATGTGTGAAAGTAGTCAAGGGTCACATAATTGTGTAAGCAGTTTGAATAGCTGGACTCAGAGGGCTTGTGTGGTTCTTTTGTATTTCTGCCTCTTTTATGTTTGTCATCCTGGATTATTGTCTGTGGAATCATAAATGGCCATGAGTCATTCCACCATACATTCTTCTGCAGGGTGTGGTGAAGAAGGGAGAGGGAGGGTGTGAAAGAGTGTGAAAGAGTACTCAACAGGGTGTGTCTATGAGACATGAACCATGAACTCCTGAAGGGAGGAGGGAAAAAAACCTTCTCTCCTTGCCCGGGGCTACACCCAGACCTGAATCGCTCCACAGATGGTGCCATATAATGTTAGACACAGGTTTACCAACCACACCCTATTAATGGATCAACAGCAGTCCTTTTAACACACATTTACTGTCTTTTACTATTGCAATTATTACATTATCTATATCCAGTGTTCCTGAAAACATGATTAACTTAAACCTTAACTTCAAGTTTTTTTTGTCATTCATGCATCATGTACTTATAATACACTTATTTACTGCATAGTATAGTACAAATAATGTTAAAAACAATTCAGTATCCATTCTTTGCAGACACAGATAATGAAATGCTTCTGGGTGTGGATGAGTGGGTGTGTTCTGTCTACAATTTTAGTCACACTGGTTCCCACAGGCACACAAAATACAGGTGTGTATGCTGACTACATGGCAGGCAGCCATTTAGGTGTGTCCTCTGTCCACACTTGTTTGATGTTTGCTTTTTGCCAAATATGGCTATTTCCATACAACTACTTTGGACAAGATAGGAAAGAGAATAAGGCTTTAAACGCACTGTTCACGTTAAGGTGTCTGAAAAGCATTCTACTAACAAAACTGGTGCATTTGTTGCATGGAATGTAAAATCATGCATGGCTGTAAACTTTGGGTCAAATGTTCAAGGTTCCTGTTGCAGTAATGTTGTAACGAATAAGTATAGGACTCATGATAGAGCTAAGATATGGATATAGAACTGATATCTGCCCATACAGGACTTGCAGTTAACAAGTTTAGTCCAACAGTACAACCTATGATAAAGCTCGGAACAGAGCGACGGGGTAGGAATGATTCATCAGGCGTAAGCTGTGCTCCTTGGGTGATCCTGCAGCAAGATCTGATCTGATTGGTTACTCGAGGTTTACTGCCTTTCTTGTGAGACTAAATTCTGCGCTCTTACTTGTGACACGTCATATTATAACATTGTATAGAACTTTTTAAACTTTTGGCAGACAATGCAACGCTATATTGCCATGCTTTCAGAGAGTTGCTAACTTGTCTAGATTTGCCTTTTAAATTAAAGTACAGACTGCATGTTTTCTAGTTTTCATTTTGACATGACAACCGATCTATTCAGGTTCAACGGTAATCAGAAGCCATTATGTACGTCCCATTTGCAATAATAAGCTAGTGTTACCTGTGCCAAATATAGGGAGGTCAGAAATGAAGAAGTGACTCACGTACCTTATCAATGAAGGAGGCGAAGCGGTTGTTAAGGGTCTTGATCTGCTCTTTCTCTTGTGTGCGCACGACCTGGATGTTGGGGTCGATTTCCAGGTTGAGGGGAGCCAGGAGGCTCTGGTTCACTGTCACGGCAGTGATCGGAGGGGGCATGAAACCGCCACCCATACCGCCACCCATACCGCCACCTAGACCGCCACCCATGCCATAGCCTCCTCCGAATCCTCCGCCAAGGCCTCCACCCATGCCTCCACCCATGCCTCCACCCATGCTGCTGCTGCTAAAGCTGTAGCTGCTGCTTTTGCCGCCGCCGTAGCTGCCTCCGAAGCCGCCGCCGAAGCCGGAACCCACACCGGAGCGGCGAACGGAACTCATTCTGGTGGACCCCCCGGGAGCAGCGTAGGCTGACTGGCTGGAGAAGACTCTCTGCACATGCTTGACGTTGGACATGTTGTCTGTTGGTTCTGTCTTGTAGTAAAAGAAAAAGCGACAGAGCACTGCTCAAGAGAGGCGAAGAGCTGAACGGAGGAGGAGATCGCTCACAAAGGAGAGTCTGAGTCCCTCTGTGTGATCTTCTGATGCTGGCTGCTGCCTTTTAAACGATCGCGAGCCTGTGGGTGGGGCAGATATTCTCACACACACCCTACCTGTCAAACAGGTATAGAGTGAGAGTGGAAAGATAACGAGAGTTCCACCCTGCCTCAGGCTTTGCCACAAGCACAGGCAGAGTGAAACAGAGGGGGAGCAGAAAGAGCGAAATT
The DNA here is from genome assembly GCA_025084515.1 of Ancistrus triradiatus. Classification (NCBI taxonomy): domain Eukaryota; kingdom Metazoa; phylum Chordata; class Actinopteri; order Siluriformes; family Loricariidae; genus Ancistrus; species Ancistrus triradiatus. The sequence goes on from JAJAGP010000227.1 coordinate 385,859, forward strand.
CCACTTGGGCTTTTCTGCAAATTAAAAAAAAGGAATGTGGCCTTAGACGGTTGCCAATGGGTGGTTCTGCTTCGTTCGAGTCTGGTTGGTTGGGAGAAAAGCACAAGGAGAGTATGAGTTCACCCTTGCTCTGTTCAGCAGGGTGGGGCACAGCGGTCCTCTTACACTTATGAATGACTTTTTTCCATGAACCTGTGCCATTGTATGGGACCATGGGCAATGCCAGAACTGTACTACAAAACTGGGGGAAAGTATTACTGTAAGACGAAATGCTCACTTATGATTCCATTCAAACTCCCTTCTGCAACCACGCTATTTTTGATCTCATGGAAAACGATGGTTCTGGGAATAAATGGTTCCGTATGAGCAGCTTCTTTTAAAGGAACACGCACACAGAAGCTCCTTCATACACACAGTTCTGCACAATATAAAACTCTCCCCTTCGTCGCACTTTCATGTTTAATGCTTTTCTCTTGCAGTTATGTAACGCTCTGTGTGTGTGTGTGTGTGTGTGTGTGTGTGTGTGTGTGTGTGTGTGTGTGTGTGTGGTGCAAGTTTGTATATCATTATGGGGACCAAATGCCTCCACAATCATAGAAAGTCTGACATTTTTAAAATGCCACCTTTTATTTGAAAAAAACAACAACAATAGAGCCAAATCAAATTTTCATTTGATTAATGAGCTTAAGGATTGGGTTAGTTGTTGCATAAATATGCTACAGTAGTCATTATGTCAATGGAAAGTCCCCCTCCTCTCTCTCTCTCTCTCTCTCTCTCTCTCTCTCTCTCTCTCTCTCTCTCTTTGTATTGTTGTCTTTGTGAGGACATTTGATTGGCCCTTGCAAGTAAAAGTTGCTTTTTATTTTACTTTATTTATTCTACTTTAGGATATTAGATCCTCACAAATATAGCAAGGGGGTACTTGGGTGAGTAGGCAGAAATTACAAGAAATTGTATATAATACAATTCACTTAAAGCATCCCCCCTCCCCCACATGCCTTACAGTGGTTTGTTCCACTGCCTACCATCGCTTAACCTGCCAGTGTTAGTGTCAGCTTAGTGAGTCTGTCTAGATTTGGTGACTTTTTTAACCCCCTTTAATGACTCTTAAAAAACATGAATTGCTGAATATTTTGCTTTTGATAATGGCTTTCTAGCTCACATTGTGGCTGGTTGTTATATGAGTTAAACATTTTTTAACATTTACAGCATTTAGCAGACGCCCTTATCCAGAGCGACTTACAATTGGTACAATCTTACAATCCAAGCAATTGTGGGTTAAGGTCCTTGCTCAAGGACCCAACAGTGGTAGCTTGGCAGAGGTGGGATTTGAACCCTGGACCTTCTGGTCCAGAGTCCAGTAACTTAACCACTAGGCTACCACAGTCCCCACAAGGCAGTTCATGCAGAGTCACCAATTGCGTCTAAAACTTAAACGAACTGTTGTTGTTCCCAATGACTAATCACTGATCACCATCATTTGGCTGTAATCTAAAATGACTGTACACCCTATGTAGTGCACAAAGACTACTGAAGCACTTGATGGCAGCTGCACTTTGGCAGTCTAGTGCATGGTAGAGAAAGCACTTTCAAAGTAAGGGGTACAACCGAGGACAGTCAATTATTTGGTGTCTCTTTAGGATTTGCTTTGGAGATTTTTCCATCCCCAGTGAAATGAAAGTGAAATGAAATATCTGCCCATGCCTGAATGTGTAAGGACAGCTGGGAGTCTGTGGATGTGTGTAAGAGTGGGGTGTGGTGGACAGTACCTTTTTAACCTGGTTTCACTGAAATTTCACAAAAGCCAGTTTTCTCAGTGAAACTCCTAAGTAGTAGCTTGCTGCTTAACAACTAACATCTTCGTTCATTTATTCAGTGTTTCCAAACGTCTGATGAAGCCTTAGTCTCCTCATAATTGATGAATTCTAACAATGTTTATCTTGCATCTTATTTTGTCAGTAATCATGTACAAAAAGATGAATTTCCAGTGAGAAGAGGTGCTTTGCAGCTGTTTTGCATATAGCTACTAGTTTATTTGCTTCTACTGTCTCTGGCTAGGTAAACCAATATAATAACATTAATACAGTCTTAGGCCAAAATTTGGGCACTACGTGTCAGATGACATTTTGTTGATCTTCTGCAACAGATCAAGTGTGCAAGAAAATCTGAATTAACCATCAACAACTCAATTAGGTTTTGAACATCTGGAAAGGTGACCACGGTTTGCACATGTCAAATGTATGCACATGTTTTATGTTTTATTTGTTACTATGTTATTTAAAATGCATCCTGATTTACATCTGCTTCCCTGCTCTTGGCCACGTGGGGGGGCGTCTGGAGCCTAATTGAGAATTCACTGGGTACAGGCAGGCAGATATACACACATGGTGCACTGTAAATGCACCACCAATCCTTGGGTGTTGCAAGTCCCACCCATGCCCTTCAGGAATTGCCGTTTCCAGCAGCTAGCTCTTATGACTGAGCAACCAAAGCTGTTGTTTTAAAATGCATGCACTACAATTTGCAGATATATGGTATTTCATTTGTTTCCAGCAAAGGTGTTACATTCTTTTGATTTCTTTTCTTTTCATTGTGTTCAACTGTCAAATTATATTGCAATCTATACCTGTATTGTTAACTGGTACTGGCCAATACAAACCACAATTAGCAGCTCACAACACGATGGACTTACTATTACGGCAGAGTGAAACAAGAATTAGATTGTATATTATATTGTATAATATTGTAAAATATTGCATATTTCTACTTCAGTCATTTTGTCCAGTAGGTACAAATAAGGTAATAAGAACATCATAAAAAAATTGTGAAAAGTGTGAAATCATGAAAAATGATTCACCATGTTAAAGCCAGTATTATGATTAATACACTTAAACCAAGTCTCTTCTTGCAGGCTGAGCCCTTTCTACTAAATGGAGAAGTACAGGGTGAAGCTACATGTCTGGGCCGGCTCGCTAGGCCACTGAGGAGTGTTACTCATGATACACCTATGGTGAGATCATCAAATGTGCCCTGCACAAGTCTCATGTTGTGTGCATTTGTCTTCACTAATTTAAAAACTCTACAGTGAAAGCAAACTTGGTTTATCTGATATACAATAGTTATAAGATTTGTGCGTCACTATATTTGTTTGTAAGTGTGCATAGGTCTTGCGAGAGTATGCATGTTTGTGTTTTGGGGTTCGTGTTTGTGAATGTACAATTACTAAGGTGTGGTAATACTTTGTGTAGACAAGTTTAACACGGTGCAGTTACATGTGGGTGACTTGCATGGCAATTCAGAATGGTCTTAGGACTAAAAAAAAAACTAAAATAGCATTACCTAAGCTCGTACTTCGTTTGCGCTCTCAGTGCAGGTTAACATGAAGATAAGGCTGATGAAAGCATAATGGTAAACTGCAAAGAACTAATGGACTCAAGTTAATTCAATCAGAGACCTTTTTTATCTGATTAATTGGATAAAGGATACAGATAAGACCTGATAACTCCCACACTCTATGTAAATGAAGGGGGGTTGTCAGAAAAGTGTTTTTCATGAATGCCCAAATGCAAAATGTTGTTCAACCAGGTGTCAGCCATGGCTTACACGCCCAGTAAATGGCATCTCCATGGCTTACACACCCAGTAAAAAGGACATTCCTTGAGATTAATGTAACACAACAGATATATATGTGTATATATGTTGTGTTACATGTATACATATACATGTATATCCTACATTTAATGCAACCCTATGGCAGTTCTTCATGGAAATATAAATGTGTGATTTATATGTAAAAAGTGCACTAGTAAATGCATCAATATCACATTTCGTATGGATTTATTTATCTGCAAAAATATCTAATTAAAGGCGCACCTTTTTACCTGATTGTTTTCCAGATAAACACATTCTTCATTCAGATTATTTTGAGTACTTTTTAGTATGAAGTTGTATTCTCTTAACACCATCATACCTGTGTTTGGTGGAGTTAAGAATAGTTTGCATGCCTTACATAACTCAAAACAGTAGCATTGTCCAGCCTGAGAATGCACATTTGACCTTAATTGTGGTGACTTTAGTATGGAGCTTTATTGACAGTTTAGCTGCACTTCAGTGCATTATGAAACCCTGCGGTTGGCAAAAACTAGTTAATAATGTTCTTAAAGCCTGTGTTTGACATGCAAAATAAAACAAATAGTCTGCAAACACTGCAAAACTACCTGATCTAAATATCAGGGTTGTTATAGTAAAATAAAAATACTAGTTTGGTACGGTATTATTTTTGTAGAACATTGATGTGTTTTTCTCCTCACAGTGTTTGTGTGACTTGTATTCTAGTTTAGTGTGAGATGGTGTTGCAGAAAGAGAATAAGTGAAGTTGTAGAACATGCAATGTTGATTCTGATTTAAAAGCAATAAAGATCTGTTCCATGACTGACGTAAATTGCTACTGTGTTACCTATAAGTTTTATTGTGCATGCTGCTTCCATAAACAAATCCTCCTAATGCCATGTTATATTTTCTGTGTTTTACAAAATACATGGCTAATGACATTTCTGTCGCAAAATCATTTTATTTAGGTAGGGCAGAGCAGCAAAATGTTATTGCAGGCATAGCATATTTTCTAAAGTAACTGCATAAATGAAGGTAGTTATGAAAATATCTAAAGGTAAAAGTAAGAAATTATTGAAAACAAAAACTTGTTACACAGGATTCAGTGTGCCAAAAACACATATAATGTAAAGGAATGCAGAAAAAAATGTTTAACAATGGGGAAAATCACAGAGTGATACATTTGTTTAAAAAAAAAACTTCTCTAACTGCTATGACATCAAGCAATGCTCTGGGTCCAGATACTATTCTGGAAAACTGAGGCATAGGACAAGACTACACACTGAACAGCTCATTTTAGGGCATAACACGTACACACAAACTCACAACCTCACTCACACCTAGGGGTGAATTTAAAGTTGCCTATCCCATTTTTTCGGAGGTGTGAGAGAATGGCACATAATGCTGACTTGTTCAAACACATTCAGATGGTTTAACCCCTTAAATTTACTGTACTCAAACTATCTTAATCTTATTATTAATTTTAAAACACATAATTCATGGCATGAAATATATGTAGATACACTAGTGTCGAATGTAAGCATGTGAGTATTAAAAGGTTAGGGGATGTGATTTTTAGTTGTCCATTAAACCTGGGCTGCATTTAAGGTTATGGGAGCCAACTAAACAAAAAAAAAAGCAAAAATGAAAACTGCTCTAGGTGCTAGCAGGTCCTAATTTGTCTACTTTCCAGTTACAGTGGTCTTTGAAAGTTTTGAAAACTTTAGAATTTATTTGTCTGCATAAATAGGACCTAAAACATAATCAGACTTTCACACAAGTCCTAAAAGTAGATGACGTGAATCCAATTAAACATATGAGACAAAAATATTAGGCTTCCTCCTTTATTTATTGAGCAAAATAATACAATATTAGATATCTGTGAGAAGCAAAAGTATGTAAACCTCTAGGATTAGCAGTTCATTTGAAGGTGAAATTAGAGTCAAGTGTTGTCAATCAGGTGTGAGTGGACTCTGACTAAGGGTGTCTCTGACTAAGGGTGTCTCTGACTAAGGGCTTGGGCGTGTTTGACCGCCCAAAAGCGTGATTCGTTTGACTAGTGTGATCGCTCCAAATCGTGCTGTGGCTCGGTTCACTTGACTCGGGCTTGCCACGCATAAAGTGTGATCTTAAATCGCACCCGAGCGCGGAACATAACGTCAGCTGCGTCCATAAAAATCTTCTTAAACATGCAGCACGAGAAGCTGAAAATCAGTGCATTTATTATAAGGTTTGTGAAAAGGCTGTGTCAGGGCACCCAAAATGAAATAAAAAAAGCCACATGGTAAATACAACCATGAACCACGTACAGCATGAGAAGCCAAAAATCTGTGTGTTGCATAATTGATTTATTATAAGGCGTGTGTCAGTGCCCCCAAAACGAAACCACAAAGTAAGTACAACCACCACTGTACTGTGTGAGTGTGTATCGTGATGGTGAAAGCATGCTCTTGCACATTTCATTGAAGTGCAGTGTGAGTACAAACGAGCGGGGAAGTGGGGACACTCACGCTCCAGCACGGTTCAAGGCAACCAGGCTCAGTGTGAGTATGACCTAATGAACAGAGATCCATCAAAGTCTGATCAATAGAACATGCTTCTCGAAGTGTATCAGAACGTCGGGCCTCTGAAAAAGAGTTGCTGATGCTCATCTTGCTGAAAAAGGTTACAAAACCACTTCTTAAGAGATTGGACCCAACCAATCCACAGTCTGGCAGACTGTATACAAACTGAGGAAGTTAAAGACCACTGTTACTCGAATGACCAACAATGATCACTTCAAGAGCCAGGTGTGTAAAAGTTATTTCCAACATATTTCCACATTTTTCGCAAACACCACAGGTATTACAGAAATGCTGTCTAGCATAAACATTTTACATTCTGTAATTCAATGGACAGTGGGGCTTCTCTTGAAAATTCCAAGTATGAAGAGTATACAAGTAATGAAACAACCCTGAATAAATTATGCGAATCCTCCCATAAGCAACAATACCACTATTACACTGTAGATTTAACTGATTGTGTGTGTGTGTGTTTGTTCCTCAAGGACTACTCTACTTTTTGTGCTGAGGAGGAGCTTGCCTTGTTAGTGCAACTTGGAAAAGCATGCTTGACTTGTTTAACTGCCTCACCATCACATGCCTGCACAAATACTGGACCATACGCTTTGGTGTGGCCCTCCTCATCTAATTTACTACTGTTATCTCTAGGGAATACTCTTAAATATGTGAAAATATTTCTATATGCAAAATATTCAGTTAAAACATAAAAAGTAAATACTTTACAATATGCAATAGGTTAATGTTTGCCTCAACATAGCTGTTTTGTCTTATAAAGTGTCTAGTAGTTAGAACCATGCATATTTAAATGTCATGTGAGTCATTCACTTTGATACCACCCCAAATTAGAAAAATGGAAAATACAAAAAAAAAAAACCCACACAAAAAAAACAACTTAGCGTATCTTACATTTACTTTGACTGTTAAATAATGACCTAAATAATGACGTTATTTCAAACAGGTGAAGTGTGATTAGACAGGTGAATGTAATCAGGATTGGGCAAAGAGAAAGAGATGGGCAATGGATTACTTTAGCTTTGTCAAGCACTAAATTATGGAGTTACATTCACAAATGCCACTTAAAACTTTAGTGTGCAAAAAAGAAGCCTTATGTTAACCATGTTCAAAAGTGCAATTGACTTCTCGAGACTCATGAGGCATCTGGGATGAACCATCACACAGTGGAAATATATATTGTGATGAATCAATTCCTGATCTTTTTTTGGAAAACATAGACACCATGTGCTCAGGACCAAGGGCGAAAAGCACCACCTGGACTGTTATCAGCAACAAGTCCAAAAGACAGGCTCTGTCATGGGATGGCGTTGTGTCAGTGCCTTTGGAAAATTCAAGTTCATTTACTCTTCTGTGATGGCAGCATTAATGCAGAAAAGACTTTTGAAACGTAAACTGTGAGATCAACAACCCCGTATTGTTGCACACCTTAAAACGTCAGGAAGAGTGGGACAAAATAACACCCGAAACACTTCATCCCTTGGTATCCTTGGTGTGAAAATGTCTTTTAAAGGCTGTGAGAAGGAATGGCAACATTACAAAATGGTATGCAAGGATGGTTTATTTACAATTGAAATGAAGCTATCGTGAAATATGAAATATCTTGGGTTCATACAGTCTGCAATAAAATGAAAGTAAATCAACATCAATTCAGTTTGCACTTTTGCTTTTAAATTTATTAAGTATAATAACTACAGTGGGGCGAGTGCTCCAACTTAGAAAGATGAGGAAATCCAGGAAATCACAGTGTAGGATTTTTAAAGAATTTAATTGTAAATCATGGTGGAAAATAAGTATTTGGTCACCCAAAAACAAGCAAGATTTCTGGCTCTCACAGACCTGTAACTTCTTCTAAGGCTCTTCTGTCCTCCACTCATTACCTGTAATATTTTCACCTGTTTGACCTCGTTATCTGTATAAAACACCTGTCCACAGCCTCAAACAGTCAAACTCCAAACTCAATCATGGCCAAGACCAAAGAGCTGTCGAAGGACACCAGGAAGAAAATTGTAGACCTGCATCAGGATGGGAAGAGTGAATCTACAATAGGCAAGCAGGTTGGTGTGAATAAATCAACTGTGGGAGCAATTGTAAGAAAATGGAAGACATGCAAGACCACTGATATTCTCCCTCGATCTGGGGCTCCTCGCAAGATCTCATCCTGTGGGGTCAAAATGATCATGAGAACCAGTGAGCAAAAATCCCAGAACTACAGGGAGGGACCTGATGAATGACCTGCAGAGAGCTGGGACCAAAGTAACAAAGGCTAAAACCATAAGTAACACACTATGCCGAGAGGGACTCAGATCCTGCAGTGCCCAGGCGTGGCCCCCCTGCTTAAGCCAGTAAATGTCCAGGCCCATCTGAAGTGTGCCAGAGTGGATGGATGACCCAGAAGAGGATTGGGAGAATATCATGTGGTCAGATGAAACCAAAATAGAACTTTTTGGTAAAAGCTCAACTCGCCGTGTTTGGAGGAAGAAGAATGCTAAGTTGCATCCCAAGAACACCATACCTACTTTGAAGCATGGGGGTGGAAACATCATGTTTTGGGGCTGTTTTTCTGCAAAGGGGACAGGACGACTGATCCGTGTTAAGGGAAGAATGAACGGGGCCATGTATCATGAGATTTTAAGCCATAACGTGGCTGTGTCTTCTAGCATGACAATGATCCCAAACACACTGCTCGGGCAGCGAAGGAGTGGCTCCGTAAAAAGCATTTCAAGGTCCTGGAGAGGCCTAGCCAGTCTCCAGACCTTAACCCCATAGAAAATTGGGGAGGGAGTTGAAAGTCCATGTTGCAATTGAAATCTAATCCAGCATTCATTCCCTTAATAAAACACTTTGGTCATTTGTAGTGAGACCTAGGCACCAGAAATTACATTTTGTTGATTATTGTTTTGTTAGCTCAAATATAATGTTATTATCAAATGTGATGTACACATTTTAAAGCATGATGGAAAGAATGAAGGAAAAAAATTGGTGTGTGTGTGAGAGAGAGAGAGACAATTTAGGCATAGCATAGTCTTTCATAGTCTTCCAGGCATAGTCTTCCAGTTTTTTTGTTTTTTTTTTCAAATTCTGTTTTACTCCTACTCATCCTGTTTTACTCCCACTCATGCTAGTCAAGATCATGGGGGATGGTCTGGAACCTAACACTGAATGCCAGAGATAGATGCTGGAAAGTGTGCCAGGTAATTTCAGGGTTCCAAAAAACATCATAGGTAATGGAAATTGAAGTTTTGGATTATGACTAGAAAGATTAGTTTAAGAAGGCACTAATGGGATAAATGCAAAATGCATAGGTTACATGCGAGGTAGAGTTAACGCCTAAATGCTGCATTTGTAAATGTATGAAAACTTTAGACTGAGGCAGTTAACTGAAATTTAGGTGAGACTGGTATGGAGTCACAAAATGTTTGATATGATGCGAATGTGTACATTAATTTGATTTTTGAAGTACCGTTGTTTGAAAGATGTTACGATATAAGCTGAGAAGTTTAAGGCTGGTGAAGAAGTGTTAACCCAAGGCTTCAGTGAAGAAGTGTTAACTAGTTTGTTAGCAAAGGTGGCTGTTGGCTTTGATTTACTGTGGAATGCTCATTTATAGGTTGGTCACTGGTTGTTTTGATTCATAGCCATTTTCATTTATAACTCAGATGTTATCTGAAGCAGAGTTACTATGAGGTACACTCATGGAACCGTGTTGGATCTGTAGCTATGGCTCAGAATTGCTCAGCTGTATGGTTGTGAGTTTTAATCCTGTCTCCACTAACTTGAGCAGGCTCATTGCCCTCACATGGTCAGCTCAATTCTAAATCACTATGATAAGGACATTTGCTAAGTGCTGTAAATGTAACCATGGACAGTAGTGACTAAGTGATTATAAGGCTCAGAAGTGAAAGTTTGAAGTTCAGATCCTTGGCTCTGCCAAGCTGCCACCACTGGGCCCTTAAGTAAAGTCATTAACCCTCATTATACTGGAATGGTAAGGGCACCTGCTAAATATTGTGAGTGTAATTATAATTTGTAGGCACCAATGCCTCAGTGATTAAGGCCCTTGATGTTCAAAAGGCCAATTCAAACATTAGCCATTCTGGATAAGGCAAAATGATCAAAATGTACTGTATATGAACGGGAGAGAGTGCAATGATTAATATCACAGAGAATTACATTTGTTCCAGTGAAATACCTACCATTTTACTGCACGTATACCCTGCAAGCACAGATGTATTGTAATGATGTCTATATGACTATTATGACTAATTTTTCAATTCATGTTATACAAATCCTAATAGCAGAGACATTGTATTACATTTTTCTATCCACAACAGAAGCAGGAGACAAGTGTCATCTATTGTCCAAATTGTCCATAATATTGTCCATAAAATTTGTCCATAATATTGAAGTGTCATGAAATTGAATAGAATTTTCCAAATTATTCACACATTTGGATAAATATTTATTGTATAAATATTCATTCTGAGAAAACTTTACATGTAATTCTGGTGCAGACAATAGAAATCTGAAATTCCCTAATTATTTTAATAGTATCCATATAAGTACAATTCAAGTGTTGAACATACTTTGTTCTGGAAAGGTACCAGTCAACACAAAACTCTTAAAACATGTCTGGGTCAAAATCATAGAAAGGTAAAACTCAGGGTTGGGTTGTAAAAAGATATCCCAAACTTTGAACGTTATTAAATCACAGTTTATCACATTATCAAATCTAACCCCTCTTAAATCCATTATTAAGAAATGGAAAGAGTATGGCACAACTGTGACTCTGCTTAGACAAGACTTTGAAAAGTCAGTGATTAAGTAGGGCAATAATCAAAGGCCAAAGGTTACTCTGAAGCAAAGATATGCAACTGAGATAGCAAAAGCTATACACAGGAAAGCTATTTCCTCCTGGACATGCCACTTCTTTTTTTAAGAAATCCTTTCTTGGAAAAAGATCTATTTGAAACCATGTTTGGAGTTTGCTAAAAGCCATGTTGGACACTCAATAAATGGAAAAAGGTACTCTGGTTTGACAAGACCAAAACTGAAGCTTCAGTGTCGAGGAAACTGTTCAGAGTTGAAGACAAGATATATGGAGCCAAGCACATTGAAGAGACCTGAAATTAGGGCAGAGGTTAACGTTTCAGAAAGACAGTGACCCTGCCAAAGCTACACAGGAGTGATTCGAAAGCACGGGCGAACCCAGTATAGAGTTGGCCAAGGCCCAACCTCATCTAATTTTAGAAAATGCAGGAACACTTTGAAATTTAATCCAATCCAGCAAAATTTCTAGGAGATGAGCAGAGATTTGAGTCCAAAGCTACATGAGTTTAAGGTAACAAAGCTTATTGAAACATATCCTAAAAACATGTAGTTGTAAATGTTTCAACGCAAATACTGAATTAATTGCATTTTATTCCATAATGTAACACTGTAAAAATTGTGGAAAAAGAATCCAAGGCTAAATACTCATATAAGCAACTGGCATTAACTTTTACATAGAAGTCGCTAAACCAAGCTTTACCATTTTATCATGAGTAGTCTATTTAATAGTAAATATTTAATTTAAAAAATGTATAACCGTCATGCTGACTCTCATTTTTTTTATCCATCAGGTTAGATCCGGGTCCAGTTTTGTAACCGTGATTAAATCAATGTACATTGGTCCTTGAAAGTTTGTGAACCCTATGAATTGTCCTGTATTTTCTTTTCTCATACATTGACCTAAAAACATCATCAAATTTTCACAACACATCCTAAAAGATAAGAGAACCCAGGGGTTTTTTTTTTTTGTTTAACAATGAGGCAAAAAATATTATACTTGGTCATTTATTTATTGAGAAAAATGATCCAATATTTACATATAGTATGTGAACCTTTGCGTTCTAGTATCTGGTGTAACATCCCTGTGCAGCAATAACTGAAACTAAACTTTTCCTATAACTGTTTATTTTTCCAATCTCGTTGTACTATGTATACTGTGTAACAAATGCAGTGTATACGGAAATAAAGACTTTCTATTTCTATTCCTATTCTATTTCTATTTCTATTCTATTGATCAGTCCTGCACGTTACCTGCTTTTGAGAATTTAGAAGCCCATTCCTCCGTACAGAACACTTAAATTCTGGGGTGTTTGGTGGGTTTTCTTCACATTAACTGCTCACTTCAGGTCCTTCCAACAACATTTTGAATTGGATTAAAGGTCAGACTTTGACTTGGCCATTCCAAACTTAACTTATTCTTCTAAACCCATTCTTTGGTAGAACGACGTGTGTGCTTAGGGTCGTTTCGTGCTGCATGACCCACTTCCTCTGAGATGTCAGTTCATGGACCGGAATGTCCCTGACATTTTTCTTTAAATTCTCTGATATCCTTTTAAGGAATTTATTGTTCCTCAATGATTGGCACGCGTCCTGGCCCAGATGCGCAAAACAGCCCAAATCATGATACTACCTCCACATGTTTTCACAGAATGGGAAAGGGGTTTTTCTTCTTATGCTTGAATGTCATGTTTTCCTTCTCCAAACATAACTTTTTAAACCAAAAACTTATATTTTTGTGTGTTCTTTTTTGGAGAGCAGTGCTTTCCCCTTGCAACCCGCCATGCCACATTGTTTCAGTGTTCTTCTTGATGGTGGGGGGCTCATGAACATTAACATTAGCCCATTGAGAGAGGCCTTCAGTGTGCTTAAAGTTATCCAAGGGTCCCTTTGGTGACCTTGCCAACTAATTACAGCCTTGCTCTTGGCGTGATCTTTGTTGGTCGACCATGCTGGGGTAGGGTACATGGTCCTTTGAATTTCCTCCATTTGTACCATCTGTCTGACTGTGGATTGGTGGATGTTTTATATACATTTTCCACAAACAGGTGTTGTTCAAGCAGACTTTGATATCCCTGTTCTTTAAATAAAACAGGGTGCCCACTCACACCTGATTGTCAGCCCATTGACTGAAAACGCCTGACTCTAATTTCACCTTCAAATTAACTGCTAATCCTAGAGGTTAACATACTTTTCCAACTCACTAATATGTAAGATTGGATAATTTTCCTCAATAAATAAATGACAAAGTATAATATTTTTGTCTCATTTCTTTAACTGGTAGAAAGTCTTCAAGGGTTCACAAACTTTCAAGCAACACTGTATGTTATATTTAATTTTGCTCCCTGCTGAGATTGTGTGACTATTGTCTTTACAAAAATCACCAATACATGTATTTGACCAGGAATGCTCAGACTTTTGCATAACAGTGCACAGCTCTGAAACTGATTTGAGAAAGTATTGAGATGTTCTCTGACATCACTGGCACTGTGACAGATTCTTATGCACCCAAGAATGTAATATAATGACTTTCTTTTATGTTCATTTCTTGCCTTCTGCTTTATTGTGTCTATAAAATAGAACAAATAATAGATATTCAAAAAGAAATTTACAGCAAAAAGTATGTTTTGCAGAAATAAAAAATTAAGAAATAGAACACTTTTTCTTAGATAAAAAGAAAAACACTGTATGTATGGACTTGAGTGCAAGTGCAATACAAGATTCTGGAATAACTTACTAGCCAGTTTCCTTTGAACACTGCACCACACTGTGCAGAGAATTTATGCAGTTGGAAATACTATTGGCGCTCATGATAAATGTGGATTTTTTCTCTTTACTGCCATTTTTATATTTTTATCTAGCAACTTTTTCATTAGTTAAAAGCACATATGTTTTTACATGTGACTAGACATTTGCACTGTACAGTACATTGTAGATTTCCCAAATGGGAGTAGGTTACACCTGCCAGTGATGACTCAAATCTAACCACAGAGACAAGGGGGAATTTGTAAAAAAAAATCTCAGGTGTGTCCCTCAACCAATAAACAGAAGAAACAAGTGTCAACAAGTATTGGATAGGTTTATAGATTGCCTGAATTCTTCAGTTGGCCACTCTGGCTTTTTTTTTTATTGGACTCTTCCAACTAATTCCTCCTACTCTATGTTTGTGCAATACTGTATGAAAACCAAAACAGCAGTTTTAAAGTAATTTTGCTTTATAGTTTTAATAATTCACAGAACAATGGACAAATATGTCGAACAACAACAAGCGTTTTCTGATATGAAACCACGCAAAAGTAATTAAACTTTAATGTTGAAAACTTATATACAAGAACTTAAAACTACAGTGACTGCTTGAAAGTTTTTTTGTGTATTTTGTTAGAATGTTCTTTATTTTCTTCAAAAGATGACCTAAAACGGCATCAGATTTCACACATTCCGAAGATAGAAAAGAGAACCCATTGAAAAAACAACTTAGACAACAATATTTATACTTGGGGTCATTGTATTTTTTGAGGGAAATGAATCCAATATTACAATATTAGTGAGTGGCAAATGTATGTGAACCTCAAGATTACAGTTCAGTTGAAGTGTAAATTGAGTCAGGTTTTTCAAATCACTGGATGAAAATCAGGTGTGGAGTGGGGCACCCTGTTTTTTTATTTTGAACGAAATCTTCAAGTCTGGCTCTTCAACATGTTGTGGAAAAGTGTAATCATGGTATGACAAGGAGATTTCATGACCCTTAGAACAAAAGTTTTTGATGGTTTTTCATGGCTTGGAAAGTTTACAAAAACCATCTCTAAAGGTTTGTACTCCCCCAATCCACAGTCACCATATTTGGTGGTAACACATGGAGCAAATTCAAGACCATTGTTACCAACCCGCCAGGAGTGGTCGGCCAACAAAGATCACTCCAAGAGGCAAGGCGTTTTAATAGTTGGCAAGGTCACAAAGGACTACAGTAACTTCTAAGCCAAACTGAAGGCCTCTCTCACATTGTGAATGTGTTTAATGTTCATGAGTCCCACCATCAGAAGACACTGAACAACACTGTGTGGCATGCAGGGTTGCAGGGAGAAATGCCACTGCTCTCCTAAAAGAACTTGCTGCTCATCTACAGTTTTCTAAAAAAATCAACGTGGACAAGCCAGAAGGCTTATTGAAGAAAGTTTTTGTGGATGGATGAGAACCAAATAAGAAGTTTTTGGTTTTAAAAGAAAAAAGCATTAGGTTTGTGGAGAAAGGGAAACCCTGCCCTCCAATAAGACCTTAATCCCATCTTGTGAAACATTGTGGTGGTAGTTAAATCATGGTTTGGGCCTGTTTGCTGCATCAGGGCCAGGATTGCTTTGCCAGGAACAATGATTTCCTGAATTATATCAGAGAATTCTAAAGGAAAATGTCAGTATATCTGTCCATGAACTGAATCTCAAGAGAAGGTGGTCATGCAAGCAAGACACAACCCTAAGCACACAGTCGTTCGACCAAAGAATGTTTTTAAAGAAAGAAATAAAGTTAATGGTTTTAGATGGACCAAGTCAAAGTCTGACCTTAATCCAATGTTGTGGACGACCTGAAAAGCAAGCAGTAAAATGTGTAGGAAACCACCAACCATCCCGAGTTGAAGCTGTTCTGTACGAAGGATGGTCTTAAAATAATTCCTCCCAAGCGATGTGCAGGACTGATCAACAGTTACAGGGAACATTTAGTTGCAGTTATTGCTGCACAGGGGGGTCACACCAGATACTGAAAGCAAAGGTTCACATACTTTTGCCACTCACTAATATGTAATATTGGATCATTTTCCTCAATAAATAAATGACAAAGTACAATATTTTTGTCTCATTTGTTTAACTGGGTTCTCTTTATCTACTTTTAGGTCTTGTGTGAAAATCTGATGATGTTTTAGCTCATTTTTATGCAGAAATATACAAAATTCTAAAGCGTTCACAAACTTTCAAGCACCACTGTACTTCAGCAGAGAATTACTGTAGAACGTGTCCTAAAGTGGTTGATGACTAAATAATCTCTCCTTTAATGTGACGTTTTAAATTTTTGCAATGCCATATGACAGTTGGTTGATTTTAGCTGACATGAATTTCAGTTACAGCTGAAGTCCTGACCAAAAAAAAAATCTACAGACTCTTTACCTAGGGGGACAATGGATACTGAAACAGTAAAATGAAAATTAAACAAAGAGAGAAAGACACTGGGTACCTTGTCAATAGCAAACAGGACTATGAAACAAACTTATACTTGATGAAGGGAGCCCCATTTTCCGATATCTCCTGGATTGTATGCACTGTTATAAATGTGGTAGGTTATTTAGATAACCAAATTGTGCAGTTAAGCCTGTTGGGTCATTTTGGAGGGTTATCACAACAACTCAGCCTTTATTATTGTTTTCTTCGCTGGACTGTGAGAACGGCTCAGCACTCAGGGCTTGATGATATGGCCTTTAAATAATATTGGGATATTTCTAGGCTACAACCAACATACATGAGAGGCCATTTTTAGATTCATATGAAGCACAAGGAGTCCAGGTTTAATCCACGTTACATAGTTTCAGCGTGAGCCTCGTAGGTTATGCGACAAACATCAACGCACATATTAATAATGTTAAAGTTGGACTTAAAACATTCTCATTTATATTCATTAGTGGTTTTATTAGTGATTTCTCACATAGTGATCATCAAGAGTGTCTGCTAAAAGAAATGCTAAGTATTAATCTAAAGAGTGACCACTGTGTAGGCCTACTATGTATGTAAGCTAGAAATCCTGAAGTCTCCATTCCACATTCCACTTTTTCTCTGTGTAATGTGATTATTTAAATGTACATTTTGTCATTTGGAAGATGCTCATATCCAGCACAACTTACAAAATATACAGTTTGACCGAAATCTTGGGACTTAGACACTCAAGCCACTGGTTGGTTGTCCTGTACAACTCATTCACTGTTTGCCTGTCATGCCAGTATCCTCAATATTATGAACCTCTTAACAGCAAGTGTGCAATAAAAATCACTTATTAGTATATATGTCCTCATCATTGTGGCCATATATTGGAATTACCTTTTGTTTGATTAGCCATTACCTTCATTTAATGAATGTCTCCAAGTTAATTGTTTAATTAGTTAATTAGTTGATTGCATTTTTCCATGTTGTACGTATTCCTGTTCATTATACCTTCGTACACAGTGCAAAGCAATGGATTTCGTCTGGTCAAAATACTCTGGGTGGTATGGAATGTATGGAATACTGTGACATTAGATATATCGCATGTATGGTATAAATCAGAGAACTTTACTGAAACTAACAATTCCTTGCCTTTTAGCCCTTCTTTGTGCAAGAATGTTGTGCATTGAAGGTCAGGTGGTGCATTTATGGAATCCTGCAAAGGACTAATGAGATCGACTGGTGACCTGTCCAGCAAATTCCAGGTTGGACTCCACACAATTCCCTGCAACTGTCAACAAGATAAGCAGGGGTAAAATGGGGTGCTATGCTTTGTTTGCTTATTGCATTAAGCTGTATAGCCTAGTCTTTGTGGAAGTTGTTTAACATAAGTCACATGAATGGCAAACAACATAATACAATTTAGAAAAAGTACTTTTAGTGACTATATTGTTTATAAAATTGAATGTTTTATTTAAATCCGTAATCTGAATCACTAATCCTAAAAAGGCTTAACAATCCACTAAAAACAATATTTTTGATGGATCGTTAATAGGGCAGTGAGCATACAAATAAAACACATGCTGTTCACCATGTTGCCATTTGCATACAATCTTTGGTCTATTTTTAAATTATATGACATTGTGAGATGCATATCATTTATATCATGAAGATTCTGCATCCTGCAAACTTCAATTCTGGCAAGATATTTTCCAGGTCTTTTTGGTGTGCTGCAATTGTTACATACTTGTAATTGTGCACTACATTGTGCTTTTGGGTGGAGTTTATTAAGGTTAGTAAGCATAAAATGCCATTTGGAACACAGCCCATGTTTCTGAAAGAGCTGTGGGTCATCAGGGTCATGCTTCAATGCATTCCAGTGCATACATTTTTAAACAACTAGATATTTCTTAAAACATAATTGATGGTCTAATATTTAATTTAAGTTTAATTCCAGCTAAAATATGTAATATTTAAGTTTCTTCCCTGGAGAGGTTGTGTTAAACTTGTGTTTAGAAAATCAACAAAACACACCATTCCACCGGTGGTGCCCAAATTTTTAAATACCTGCATTTATACACAATATTTTTGATGAATAAAAGTAATCATGGTGTAAGTGATTTTATTATCAATATACCTTTATATTTGGTCATTTTTGACAATCTGTATTTGTAATGGCTTGCTAAAAGTGCAAAATGTTGATTGTAAAATTACACAGAATTATTTATTCATTATTTGATGGAATAATGTTCCTCTGCCCAATTGCTAAAAGGAACATTTTAAAGCCAAGTCCAAAGTACCTATCTATAAAAAGAAGGGTAGCAAAGCAGACATGATATTTCAGATACTGTCTGACTTGCCAGTATTAGATGTATCAGTTTTATTAATTTCCAGGGTCTATCCAAAACTTTCCACTCATTGCCTGACATTTCTGTATTTCAGGCTGAGAAAAACCAAGTTATGTGGGTCATCAGGCGATTGCTGACGAACACCACTCCCAGGCTTGGCTCCAGGGTGGGTCCCAGAAACCCTAATCTGGGCAGGGTACAGTGATTCGTATTTCTACCTTTCATGGAGGCTTCATGCGGATCATGCGTTGTCTGACCTGGATGACTCTTCTGGGAGCATCACCCTCCCAGTGGCATAGCTCTGAGAACTACAGAAGCATAGGGCAGACCCAGGACCTCCTGGAGGGCTTATATCTCACAGGCTCAATGTCTGGGAACCCCCCAGGAGGTGTTGGAATCTTTGGCCAGGGATAGAGAAGTCTGGACTGACCTTCTCGGCTTATTTGCACCAGAAAAAGCAGATGGAAACCAAGACTGAGACGGTTTCACTCAAGATGATGCTGTAATTAGATTCACAACATACATGCAAACTCATAAGCTTACATTAAATGTTTTATATACTTTCATTGCAATTCTCAAAATTTGTTTCAAGTGTTTTTAAGTAGACCAGCTGATTGCAAGACACACACACACATACACACACACACTCACCCGCACACACACATTTACACAGACACACACAATGACAAAATCTAACAGCCTAAACCCTAGCTGTGCAGCAGCATTAACTTTAATGTATTACAGATGCCGAATAAACAAACACTGAGTAGCGACAGTATTGCCACGTTGTACCTGCTTATGAGACTTAACAAAGGCTTTCTTTGCATTCTGTGGCATGGCTAATGAATGTCTTTAGAGGCATTAGTGAAAGCATATTATTAAATTAATATATTTTCTGAAGAAATAATTAACCAACTGATAAATAAATGCATATAATCGGTGCAACTCTACACCATTTTTATGTAATTGTAATCCACTGTTTTAACCCTATTTAAGTTGTTGTTTTTATTATTATTATTATTATTATTATTATTATTATTATTATTATTATTAATCTATTTATTATTTCTCTGCTCAAAATGCTATCCAGATTAAATCACATGATGCAGGCCATGTTAGAGCTGGATTTGTATCTCTGAGAACCCTGCTCTGATAGAACCCTGCTTTGAATACTGTATATGACTATCTGATGAATGTAAATTCTGAGCTGAAAAGTTAGGCTCCTCGGACGTGTTCTTCATTTCAGGAAGTATTTAAGTCTCTTTTTCAAAAGGAAAATTGTGACTTATGTGATAGCATGCTTAATTCTACGTACATTCCAATTTATATAATCACATATTAACCTATTTTATCTTAGTGGAAATATAGTACAGCCAGTCAAAATGGTCAAGGAGTCAATTTTTATGTCTCTGCTAGCAGACCTTTTATCTACTGTTAATGCCTTTTATACAACGTCACATAGAAGATTGATTACTCATACCCGCGGGAGCAATTATTCACTTCTAAAGCCTTTGTGGATACAATAGTTGTTAGAAAGTTGTTTACTTAATTACCTAATTTTTACAAGTTCATTCTGGCATTCTAATTAGGCTAACAATGTGTACAGAATTCTAAGCGGACATAACAGCAAGTTGTTTCTATACTATCACTGCATGCTCATCATCTCGTTATAACCTGTCAAATGGAATAGCTTTCTCTCTGCACTAGACAATCAGTGCATTGTGTGTATGCATGGGTGTTACCAGTTTGCAAAAGGTGACCTGTTTGCCAGAACCATATGAAAGTACTTCATCACAGCCACGTCACAAAACACCCCAGATGTCTCGATCATTTAACATTATCTAACATTACAGGTATGTTTTGTCAGTTATTCAGTCAGGCAGAAAAGGTTAGCAATAGAGAGGAGTAGTGAGGGGCCTAGTATGCTGTGACCAGACTTGCTCTGTAATTATGGAGTCATAGAGTTTGGCCACTGAGGCTGTGGTTATTGTTTTGCTTCCATAGCAACCACTTTGCGTAGGAGGGTATGACTTCCTGTACAGAGTAACACAGTGAGCTTTCATCCAGACACTATTTACACTCCCCTTGGAACATCAGGACTCCCAGAATGACTCAGCCTCAAAGGATCCCTGAAATCTGCAGTTCAGCTAATGAAATTGTCTACTCAACATAAAGGCTATTGTCCAACTACAGCAAAAAAGTTTGTGATTTACAATTTACAATTTGTCTTTTAGGGAAGATAGATTATCGAGGGTTTCAGGGTGTTGATTGTCATCTGACAGGTTGTATGATCATGTAAAATCATATTTAAAGGCAAAGTTCAAACACACCCTGCTAACTGGGGAAAGTTTAATCCCTTGTGTGTGAATTGTTTGGGTACTGGGGAGTGAACAATTCACAAAGCAGATATATAAACGGATAGTTTCAAAAATTAGAGTAAAAGCTTATTTTTAGGTCTCTAGTAAACCCACAACATTCTGGAACTTATGGGTGGTTAATGAAGGAAGCTAAAAGGGACATTCTTGCACGCTGATGTGCTAGTGCAAATGCGGTGGGGGTTGTGGCATGCAGGACTTTAAACCTTGTTTGTTTTGTTGGGTCAGTTGTTTGGGAGGGGGTGACATGGTGGAGATAAGCCTGACAGCCTTGTGGAACTCGTTCAGATTTTCTAGTATCTATTGCCACATGAAAATAGGGAGGGGCAAAATGCTTCAGGCTTTTTTGGAAGCATTCTTTCTGGTAAAACCTAGCTATGAAAGATGGATGAATCATACATATTCGTCTGTGCATTAAACATCTAAAACCATGCCAAAAAAGGTGGGACAGATTGCAGTTTATCACTTTTACAATGCACAGGACAGGGATTGAACTCTGTAGTACACTGATATGCAGTAGCTACTGAGAAGTAAGCAAATTGTAATTCTTAAACCTAAGAAAACCCAAAGTGTATACCGATAAACAGATAAATGCACAGATATGTCAGTACAAATTGTTTTAGATTGGTTTTACATATATGACATGCGTCTATGTTAAAGCTATTTCATAAAAGGTCTAAAATGACCTTCTGAATGACAGAAGCACCCAAATCTGTACTTCACTGCATGGTTTATCTCCTGACTGTGAGAACCTCATTAAAATTGCAACTATGAATTTTTAGCTTAAACAAAAGTCCCTGGCAAATTTCTGGCTAGTGCTGCATGCGAAGATTTAACGTACATTTAGGATATATGTATATGTGTAATGCATATGTGCTCTGCAGGAGGTATAATGCAGGAGGTCATAGCATGTGGGACTGTAAAAGGACTGTTTAGGAGCCAATGATGTCATAAAACGCTGTCGCCATTGTGCTACAAAGTATATATGGCACCTTAAGCTTTTGTATTTACTGGATCATCAGTGACTGACAGAAACTTTGAATAAACAAACTTTCTGTAGGAACCAGATGCTACTCTACCAAACATACATTTGGTACAGTAGAACAAATACAATTTAAGTAAGCTGACATTATAAGCAATCACATTTCATCTCAGTGCATGACTGTAGATGCATACACTGAAATAGTATTTGTTGACCCTGTTTTTATTATTAATATCACATTTTATGCTGTCATTACATTTCAAACAGTCAGCATACATAAAACTCACAAGCTGCTTGCTTAAGGGAAGGAGCACACAAACAACTGTACATGCCTCTCCTCCCTCAGAAACAGCCAGTCATGCCTGTTTGATGCCTGACAATGCACTGCTGGGACTTGAACCCAGTCCTCTGCAGTGCTGGACTTACAAAATGCCAAATGAACAACAGAATAACTCACTCACACGCAATTCTTCTGAAACCTTAACTGGTTAGGCAGGCCCTTGCATTTTCATGGTTGTGCTAGTAAGGGAATGTCAGTAATGCTAGGAGTGGTCACTGTAGTGTATCAAAACTCAATTGCCAAACTAGGACAACCATTTTGAAGTTTAGCTTTATCTCTGTAGCTGTCAATCATTGTACCTTGATGTGTAATGTCTGTGGGAAGCCTGAGCTGGGAGGGAGGAAAATTGACAATGTTGCATTCATGACAGTCCAAGCAATGTCTGCTTATGACAGCATAGGATGACCTATGCTTTATAAGCCTTATGCGTTTGTGAACTCACCAATCTTCTTTCTCTTGTTTTTACACCACAGGTGACACTGATCTAATCTCACACACTAATGGTTCACACTTAACATAAAACTAAAATAAAGCTGAACAACTAATATATGTATAATTAATGCTTGAATGTTATTCAGAAATTGTAATGTGAGACATAATACGTGCACTGCAATAAATTGGCACACACCACTGTAGGCCATACAGGTGAGCCACATTTCTGTTAAATACCTTTCTGTATTAAAAGCTGCAAGGCTTTCTCAACTCAGAGCTAACTAGTGAAGTACACTCTAACCGAATTACCTGAATTATTCTAATTATTCTTTCAGTAATGTTCAGGGAGCTTTTCTAAAATACAGAAGCCTAACATGCTACAATATTGCACTAAAGTGAGCATGGAGGATTTCCCTCAGGAAGTTTCTCCTGCATCACTATGGAAAGATCTTAGTTCTGCTTTTAAATTTACATCAGTTGCACATACTTTAAATGCAAAGCTAGAAACTACAGCGCAAGCTTGATTGTTTGTTCTGAACACATGTCAGTGTCAAAAGGGTTGTGACTGCAACTACTGATGAGTGTTAAAGCTGAATGTGGGTGAGGCAAAATACCTGATTTCATTGTTAGCTACAAGTTAAGATCAAGACACACCCTCTCAAAGTATCCACCGTCTTAAGGAAAGTTCAAGAGAGGCTGTTGCACAACTAACATAAAGTAAATTCCTGTATAGCTAAAGTCTTTAAAATGTTTCCATTTCAAATGCAAATGCTTTTAATACACCAAAAAATGGCAGGGTTGAGTAAATTATTGATATGAGTAAGATGTAACAATGAAACATTTGCAGTATTTAGCTGACTATCTGTCCAAATAGAGCATCAAAGTGTCTACTAAATTTTACGTCCAATAATAATTATGTCCTAATATAGCTGACCTACGTGCATGTTCCATTGCATGTTTCCTGGTCACAGGTAGTGGTTTTTTTTTTGGTCTGAGTACAATGGAATGCATCATCCTTACTGAATTGGCCACTCCCTGGAACAGTGTGTTTTCACATGGGTCTGCAAAGAGCCTTAGTGGCTGCAAGTTTTCAGTATATCAAAACAGGAGCCACACCTAGTAGTCATTTAAAGATCAAGATGAATTAATTACAAAAGTGGAATCAGGTGTAGTTCGTCCTTCTTTTGAATGAATACGTGCAGCCACTAAGGCTCTTTGTGGATACAAGCAAAAGCCTTAAAAGCTGATTACGCACAAAAAAAGCCACAAACCCCTAGAGCACCCTGGCAATATTCCCTGAATTTATCTTTGTGATCCTGAATCTGTTGTTTGGTTCACCCCAACCCACTTACATGCCCATACACATGTACACTCACTACAAGCTTTTGTAGTACTGGTTAGCATGTACATAGCAATAGCATTGCAAAGTGTTACTGTGTGAGTTTAACAAATATGTATCTATAGTCTGAACGCACATTTGTTGGTGCAACTTGCAAAAATGATACTTTATGAAGCAGGACAGAATTTGCCTGTATTTATAGTTGGGAGGATTGTACTACCTGAAAGTATTTGCTAAATTACAAGATGTGTCACTCATAAAATAAAAAAAAAGAATTACGACATGCCAGGAGCATTTCCCTACTTGCTAATCCCCTGAGATTCTGTTAGTGCTGCCGAAGGGAGGACTAGGCCTGTTGAATCTTGTTCTGAGAAAGAGAGAGTGGAAAGAAAGGCAAAAGAAAAGAGTAATCTTACTCAACTACTAATACTGAGGGCTGGTTGGGTGGATTCAAGGTGGAGCCTCAAGAACAGGGCGTAACGCCTAAGGCAAATGTGTGTCACCATCACTCTCTTATATCACTGCTCTGCCCAGACATGGAAATGTAAAGAATTTGTGTGTGTGTATATATATATATATATACACATACATATATACAATACATATATCTTCTTTCTAAAACAACTTCCATAATTAGTCTTAATTCAGTATCAGAACTGACATGGTGCTGCTGGAGCATATACAATTTACTGTTTAAGACAAGCTGAGACTAGACCTGCAGTAAACTCCAGCAATTTTTAAATGTTTTTATTTATTTATTTACTTACTTACTTTCAGTGCAGCATTGGGTGAATTATGCCAGTTTAAGTGGGTGTAGGTAAGTATGTGCAAATGAAAAACTCGTGTCACCATGTCTGCAATTTTCTGCAATTCATCTTCCTGCTACTTTGTTTTCTGCATGATGCAAAATGCTTATAGACTAGTAACATGCACTGTTGCAAACTAACACGCAAATATTGTCTGAATTATAACTTCTCAGAGAACTAACAAAGTATAACCAGTATGTTGAAATGTTTGCACCAGTCTGAAAGAAGGGCTGAACTTGCCTTGTGTTTGCACAGTAAGACCAGTTGCCCAAGAAGTAAACTGTACTGCATGAACATGACTTACATTTCTGCAGCGGTGTGTGGGGAAAAAAGTTTTCCCAATAAATGGACAACAAACTTATATAATTTTGTATTGTGGTGTAGTGTGGACATCATTAAGACAATGGATAAACATATAATAAGTATTCGTAAATGCATTTGACAAAAAAGATAACTAAAATATCTTTTAGGTTACAGTTAAACCTTAAGACAAACTAATGAATGAATGTTCTCTACAGACATATGGTTTGTTACATTTCATTGGTAATGAAAAGTATAAATTACCTGCCAAAAATGAGAATGGCTAAATGACCTAGGTCCACATTACTTAGAAGTGTGAATGTTCATGAACAGGTGTAACCATATTACAACTTTAAGTAATATAAAATTCACTGAGCGAGCCTTTAATGTGTTCCTAAGTATTTCCTGTGTGCTCCCTCTTCTGGCTGAACAAGTGCCTAATTTCACTGGTAACACACACTCATTGAGGCCTGAGACATGCCATAGAAACAACCACTTAGAAATTCTGTAAATTCTTTGTAAGTAAGTTATAATATAAACTTAATTCTGTGTGACAGGGCCTCACAACTCCAAAATCATCTTGACAAAGGCAGGATATGAACTTGTGATTCAGCCATAGAGTGCTTCATATCCTGCCTGTAGTGAGGGTTTGAGTTGCGTTTCAAGTTGGTAAGGGGTCTTGCCATTTCCTGGAACTGGTGCTGGGACACAACAGGAGGCCTGACGCCTGAGAAAACAAGGAGGGTCTTGTGCAGATTAGGAACTGGGAAGGACTAAAAGTGGTTCTTGCCCAGGACATGAACACTGAGAGTTTTGGTGCAGAAGAGAGTGAGAGTCTGGCACCGGAAAGACCAGGCATTGTGTGTGTTCCATTTATATTCTCTGTAGTAGCACCACCTGACTTTTCAAGCTCATTTTGAACTTACGTAGCATGTATTCTGACGCCTGTACCGTTGTGCTTGAAAAAAGTATACTTGAACTTATACATACTTTATTATTCAAATATTTTTTAATAATAATATTGATTTTTCAAGAACTAAACCATGACTTTAAAATGACAATCTTTTCAATACATTTTATCTTACCACAAAAATCACTTCTTCTGATGCAAAACCATGCACTATCATTTTTAAAGGTAAATTAACAGTCATTTTGTTGGTTGTATCACAATAGAGTTGTGGGAGTCAGAATAATGGACTATGGTAGCCTAGAGAGTAAGGTACTGGACTATGGACCACAAGGTCCAGGGTTCAAATCCCACCTGTGCCAAGCTGCCATTGTTGGGTCCTTGAGCAAGACCCTTAACCCACAATTGCTTGGATTGTAAGATTGTACCAATTGTAAGTCGCTCTGGATAAGGGCGTCTGCTAAATGCTGTATATGTAAATAATGTAAAGGTGTACTGTTAAATTTGGCAACTATTTCAGACAAAATTGCATTAAGCTATTTTATTTAGAATTTAAATTCGTAAGTTATTCTTTTTAATAATCAGATTTTTTCTGCATACATGGTTGCACACATTGTGTAATTATGTACAGGTATGTGTCATTTAACATCCATCCGATCAACATCTGTTTGCTTTAACGGCCAAGGCCTTAAGAATTATAATAAGGTCTGTCTTATACACATCTAATTCACATCTGAATGACAGAAATCTAGTATGAACGAACCCTTGCAACACCTGCTGGCAGAAAAGAGAATCACAGTCTTGAGAGGCAGAAAGAAATATGTTCTAATCTCTTTTTCGTTTTCATTAAGTGTTTAAAGTTTTATAAAAGATACAAAGAAAGGAATTACTGTATTGTATGAGCACATAATGTATATCTCTTGTTATCAATATACAGAATAGTTGTTTAAATATTATTTTTACATGTACTTTTCTGGCCTTGAGGAGACATAGCTTTACCTCTTTTCCCTGAACTGTGAAGCTGATTTAATTGGTTTGGATTATGCTAGTGCTATTGGTGGAGATTTTCTCACTGCTGGCACTGAAACAGGCAGCATGGGTCGTGTGGGATGAGATGATACTTCATTTCAGCAATTGAGGCAGGGAAATTAAGGTTGCGAGACAGAAAGTTATAATTATGTCAAGAAAAACAATTATTGCAAAAGGACAGAAGAAAAGAGTGAAATAGACAATATAACTTACATGTCTATCTGGAGATACTAACTGGCTGGATTCAAAGTACCAGCCTGAGAGAAAGAGGGATTTAGTTTATTAAACAAAATGTGATAAATAATAGGTAACAAATTCAATAGTCAACAAATAAGTGTCCTGCATATAGGTCTGCCTTCGTTTATCCACATTATTAGACCATTTATTTTACTTTAGCATATATAATGCTAGTGACAGGATACTTGTTTATAAAAGGAGATCTGAAATTGACTGTAATGGCATCACATTATAGTTAATGAATTAAAATGTGTTTACTGGATATTATTTATTTTGTGTGTAAAAGACTGCCACAATACTTGCTTGAATATGAGTATAGATATTCACTAAGTAACAGATATTCACTCCTGAGCAAAAAAAATAATAATAATAACAAATCAATTGTCAGAAAATAACAAGAAAGTTATAAAGAAAATGCACTTCTGACACCTGTACCATCATTTGCTTGTCACTACTTGTTGCTGCTGGAAAATGGAGACAGGGAAATTCACTTAAATTAAGATAAGATCATGACAAGTCATGACGATAAAATCATGTTTGATGTAAAACAAACTACCACATAGTTTTCCACATTTGTGTTCAAAATCGTCCAAAATACCTTTTGTTTTGTGTTTTTTTCCTTAAAAATTAGTTGGTAATCTGCCATATCTAAGGCAGGTATCTTTGTGTCTACAAGATTTGTTGAAAGCCTCTGTCATGTAAGACAACATCAAGGACAAAAGCAAGTTTCTGGAAGAATACAGGAAGTGTGATTCAGAGTAGTTTTACAGAATATGTTTGGATGAATCACGATGTGACTTGCATGACGAACACTGAAGATCTGGTGAGAAATTGTTGCTAAAGTTCAAACTGAGCATCAGATTGGGGAAGATAGGTGCTTTAAGTGAATGTGCATGGCTGTTGGTGCTAGGCAGGCTAGTTGGAGTATTTCAGAAACTGCTGATTGTCTACTGGGATTGTCATGAACAGCCATCTCTAGGGTTTACCGACAAGGCCCCGAAAAAGAGAAAATATCCAGTAAGCAGCAGTTCTCTGGGTGAAAATGTTGTGTTGATGCCAGAGGTCAGTGGAGAATGGCCAGGTTGGTTGGAGCTGATGGAAAGACAGCAGTAACTCAAATAACCACTTGTTACAACCCAGGTATTCAGAAGAGCATCTCTGAACACACATGTTGAACCTTAAAGCAGGTGGGCTACAACAACTGAAGACAACACCAGGTTGCCACTCCTGTCAGCTGAGAACAGGCAAACTGAGGCAACAATTTGCACGGGCTCAGCATAAGTGTAAAACAGAAGATTAGAAAAACATCAGATGAGCCTTGATTCTGCTGCTACATTCAGATGATAGATGATAGTGTAATGGTGTCGGGGAGAATATTTTCTTGACACACTTTGAGCCCCTTATTACCACAATTAAGCATCATACCACAGCCTACCTGAGTATTGTTGCTACCTATGTAATTATCTCCTGATCGCTACTTCCAGCAGGATAACGCACCATGTCACAAAGCTCAAATCGTCTCAAAACTGATTTCTTGAAGGATGAGTTCACTGACCTCGACAGTCACCAAATCTCACATTTGGGATGTGTGGAATGGGAGATCCCATCATGGATGTGCAGCTAAGAACTCTGCTTGCAAGCAACTGAGTGATGATATCATTTCAAATATGAACCAAAGTCTCAGAGGAATGTTTCCAAGCACCTTGCTGAATCTATGCCACAAAGTATTTAAGAACGTTCTGTATACAAAAGGGGTCCAACATGGTAACCTGTACCTAATAAAGTGACTGATGAGTGTACATTCCTTATACACTCACTGAGCACATTGTTAGTACTCATTCATTGCAATTACCTTATCAGTCAATCATGTAGCAGCAGTGGCAATCCATAAAAATCATGCTGATACAGGCCGCAGCCTCAGGTAATTTTCACTTCACCATCGAATGGAAAGCCGTATGATCTCAGTGATTTTGATGGTGACAAGATTGTTGATGCCAGAGGGACCGCGGTCCTGAGTATAATATAATGTTTCTGATCAGGTGGGACTTCCACTACAACAGCAGACTTACAGAGTTTATTCCGAGTGGGTGCAATAAAAAACTAAAACATCCAGTGTGCAGCTGTTCTGCAGACAGAAATGCCTTGTGGATGAGAGAGGTCAATGGGAAGAGAATGGGCAGGTTCAAGCTCACATAAAGGCTACAGTAGTTCACATGTAACTTTAACTTTACAGCATTTAGAAGACCATCCTTATCCAGAGTGTGACCTAGATTAGTTTGGTTTGTTTATTTGGTTTATTTAACATCGCTGTCAGCAGCTGGCCGTTTCAGCAGCCCATTTCAGCGACAAACATAATGTTACATCTATACTCAAGGTTTACATCAAGGCTAGTCATATATATATATATTTATTACACTCAGGTTGGGCCTTTTTAGTGTAATAAATTAACTAATGCAAGTCTTTGGGACTGTGGGAGGAAAACCAGGGTACCTGGAGTAAAACCCACATGGACATGGGGAGGACATGCAAGGCTCCACACAGAAAGGCCACTCCACCCTGGAATCAAACCCAGAGTTTCTTGCTGTGAGGCACCAGTGCTACCCCCACCAAGACCCCATGTGTTGCCCCATAAATATAGAACATTACAAGTTACAATCCAAGTAAAGGGCCCAACAGTGACAACTTCGGCAAGAGCCAGGGACTTGAACCCTTGACCTTCTGGCTGGCAGCTCAGTACTTTAATCTTTGCGCCACCACTACTCCAGATAGGCCACTCTGTATAATTGTGTTGAGCAGAAAAAAAAACATCTCAGAATGCATTACATGATAAACCTGAAGCAGATGAGCTACAAAACAGCAGAGGATCACGTCAGGTTCCACCTCTATCAGTCAAGATGAGAAAGATGAACATGGCTCACTGGACAGGTGAAAACTGGAAAAACATAGCCTGGTCTGAATCCATGTACCCAATCTACCTTGTGAGGTGATGTAATGTTTTCTTGGCCCATTGTGGGCCTGCTAATACCAATCAATTGGCTGAATGCTACATCTCATTTGAGCATTGTTGCTGGCCCTTCATGGGCCACAATCTAACCCAAAATTTAAAATGGCCTACTTCCAGCAAGATAATACACCCATGTGACAAAGCAAAAAGTCACCTCACACTGATTTCATCATGATAATGACTTCAATGTTCCCTCAGTGAACCTACCCAGTGATTAGTAGTGTTCCTAAAAGTCCTTTAGTGAGCATATAGCACTATTACAGTTTATTGGAGTGACCTTTGCTGTTGGGTAGGGTAACAATGTTCTTGAATTTTCCTTATTTTGTACACAAACTGTCTCACTATGGATTTGGTGGAGTCCCAATCTCTTTAGAGAATGGATGTGTATCCTTTTCCAGCTTGATGACAACAACAACTCTTTTTCTGAAGTCCTCGGATAACCCATGTTTGTGTCTTGATACACTTACGTAAACATATGTTGTGAAGAACAGACTTTGATAGAACCTCATTGTTTTAATACAGACAGGTCACTCACTCATGCCTGTCAATCCCATTGTATTGAAAACCCCTGATTCCTAATTTCACCTTCAAATTAGCGGCTGATCTTGGAGTTTCATCATCACATATTTCTACCACATATTTCTTTTCCAACCACACATTTCCTATGTGTAATATTTGTATCTAAT
Organism: Ancistrus triradiatus; assembly: GCA_025084515.1. Taxonomy (NCBI): domain Eukaryota; kingdom Metazoa; phylum Chordata; class Actinopteri; order Siluriformes; family Loricariidae; genus Ancistrus; species Ancistrus triradiatus. The sequence goes on from JAJAGP010000227.1 coordinate 416,830, forward strand.
TAGCGTAACTGGGTTTTTTTAACCTACCTACCTACACTACCTGGTAATATCTATATATTTAATGGTTGCTTAGTAAGCTTTAAACTCAAAAGTAACAACAAAAAAGATATAACAGGGTGAAAAGTAGTTACATTCTGCCCATCCTGTGGCAATTTTTTGGGTAGTTATTTTGTAATTTTGCTCTGTGGCCCTTGGGGAAACAGCCACTGTAGTACCTACCTCTGACAACTGACCAAAATAACTAATTAAAAGTAATCAATTGAACATTATTATATTGACAATGTACAAAAAAAAATCACTATAGGTTACATCAAGATACTTCAACAGTTGCAGGAGTTTATTTTGAAAGCAGCTCTTATTATTTCTTAAATTGAAGCCATTTCACACTGTGCTAAAACCACTAAAACATACTGTTTGTACCAGTGCTTTGACTCAGCACAACTGCATTCAGAGATCTCACTGAACTGAGCATATACCTCAGCTTCCACGTGCAGATTCCTGCTGTTGTTCATTTCCACAATCACTGATGTGTCCTTAATCTAAGATGGCAGCTCATGCAACTCCTGTTCAGAAGAACCAAGTGAGAGATGTGAGTTCTGGGTTTCAGTAATCAATCACCTGCAATTCAAAACTAGCACAGGAGTCTTATATGTCCACCACTAGTACCTCTGGTTAGGTCAGGTGTCACATGCAGACATGTTTGGGTGTGTCTGAGGGAGAAGAGATTGGTCAGAAATCATCCACTGCAACAGCGACCTCTGCTGACCCTGTGATGAACTGGAGACCCATCTAGAGTACACTTACACCTGTGCCCTGTGCTCTCCGGGGATAGACGGGGATAGTCCTTGTGACCCTGACTAGGAAAAGTTAAAAGTTAAAGTTAAAACATGAAAAAAACAATTAAATAAGTTTACACTATTCTGCATTTAACAGTTTCAATGTGTCCATCACCCATGGCATACTTAGCATTGGAAGTTAAAACTTCAGATGAAGTATAAATAAATGTACAGTGGTGTGAAAAAGTGTTTGCCCCCTTCCTGATTTCATATTTTTTTGCATGTTTGACACACAAGTGTTTCGGAACATCAAACCAATTTAAATATTAGTCAAAGAAAACACATGTAAACACAAAATGCAGTTTTTAAATGAAGGTGTTTATTATTAAGGGAGCAACAAATCCAAACCTACATGGCCCTGTGTGAAAAAGTGATTGCCCCCTAAACCTAATAACTGGTTGGGCCACCCTTAGCAGCAACAACTGCAACCAAGCATTTGCGATAACTTGCAATGAGTCTTTTACAGCGTTGAGGAGAAATTCTGGCCACTCATCTTTGCAGAATTGTTGTAATTCAGCCACATTGGAGGGTTTTCGAGCCTTTTTAAGGTCATGCCACAGCATCTCAATAGGATCCAGGTCAGGACTTTGACTAGGCCACTCCGAAGTCTTCATTTTGTTTTTCTTCAGCCGTTCATAGCTGGACTTGCTGGTGTGTTTTGGGTCATTGTCCTGCTGCAGAACCCAAGTTTGTTTCAGCTTGAGGTCACGATCAGATGGCCGGACATTCTCCTTCAGGATTTTTTGGTAGACAGCAGAATTCATAGTTCCATTTATCACAGCAAGTCTTATAGGTCCTGAAGCAGCAAAACAGCCCCAGACCATCACACTACCACCACCATATTTTACTGTTGGTATAATGTTTTTTTTCTGAAATGCTGTGTTATGGGACACACACCTTCCAAAAGAGTTTCAACTTTTGTTCTTGTCCAGTCCACAGATGTTTTTTCCCCAAAAGTCTTGGGGATCATCCAGATGTGTTCTGGAAAAAATTCAGACAAGCTTTAAATGTTCTTTTGCCTCAGCAGTGGTTTTCGTCTTTGGAGCTCTCCCAATGCAAACCATTTTTGTCCAGTCTCTATCTTATGGTGGAGGCATGCACACTGACCTTAACTGAGGCAAGTGAGGCCTGCAGTTCTTTGGATGTTGTTGTGGGGTGTTTTGTGAAATCTTGGATGAGTCGTTGCTGCGCTCTTTGGGTAATTTTGGTCGGCCGGCCACTCCTGGGAAGGTTCACTACTGTTCCATGTCTCCATTTGTGGATAATGGCTCTCACTGTGGTTCACTGGAGTCCCAAAGCTTTAGAAATGGCTTTATAACCTTTTCCAGACTGATCTCAATTACTTTTTTTCTCAATGGTTCCTGAATTTCTTTGGATCTTGGCATGATGTGTAACTTTTAAGGATCTTTTGGTGTACTTCACTTTGTCAGGTAGGTCTTATTTAAGTGATGTCCTGATTGAGAACAGGTGTGGCAATAATCAGACCTGGGTGTGGCTAGAGACAGTGAATTCAGGTGTGATAAACCATAGTTAAGTTATGTTTTAACAAGGGGGGAGTCACTTTTTCACACAGGGTCATGTAGTTTTGGATTTGTTTCTCCCTTAATAATAAACACCTTCATTTAAAAACTGCATTTTGTGTTTACTTGTGTTGTCTTCGACTAATATTTAAATTGGTTTGGTGTTCCGAAACACTTAAGTGTGACAAATGTGCAAAAGAATATGAAATCAGGTAGGGGGAAAACACCTTTTCACACCACTGTACATGCATACAATGTTAAGATCTAAAAGAGAAAGTGTTATTACAGTAATATGTTAAAATGTACCTTCTCATAGATCAGTTTAAGGTCAATTTGATCTGTCAGGCTATCTATGAACGCTTCATCAGTATCCTGAAAACACACAGACATTCAGGGTCATAAGCTTTGTTAGTTTTAACATACAGCTACACATCTTAACATACTTATGTTATATGGAAAATGTTCCAGGGATAAATGCTGAAAGATACCAGTGGGATACTCACCAGCTTCATCACAGAGACTGTGACTTACCTTTTCGTTCACCGCAATATTGTTCTTAGACTTGTGGTGTTTGCTGATGTCTTTCTCATACCTGATAATCTTTTCCAGCCTGATGAGATTCTACAGCTCTTTTTCTGAGGACCTCAGAAATCTCTTTTCATCGTGGCATGATACACTTCCACAAACATGTTCTTTAAATACAACAGGTTTTAATGAGCACCTGATTCTAATTTTACCTTCATATTAACTGCTAATTCTAGAGGTTCACATACTTATTTAATATTGGATAATTTTTCTCTATAACTAAATGACATGTTTAATATTTTTGTCTCAATTGTTTAACTGGGTTCCCTTTATCCACGTTTAGGACTTTTGTGGAAATCTGATGTTGTAGGTCATATTTATTTAGAAATACAAAAAGCTCTTCTTACCTTACTAAGATCTTTGTTTTTTTATTTATTTTGGTTTATTTAACATTGCTATCAGCATCAGTGGCCATTTCAGCAGCACACAGAAAGTTACATCTATACACAAGGTTACCTCAAGACAAGTCATATATTAATGCATCTATTTTTATCCTTATTTGTTCTCACCATTTTCACATTGGTCTGGCACCTACCCTGGAGAACACAGTGAAAGTTTGTCGAGACACCAGTTCTCTGCAGAGCCACCAGACTCGCTGTTACAGTACCAGGGGATGATCCTGTCTGGCCTCCCCATCTTCAGGGTCTGCCTCTATATGAAATCTGACCTGGCTGAGGGCACCACCCGGATTTGATCCCAGGTCCCTATGGTGGCGGCTTAACATGTTAAGGTTCTGTGTCAGCCAAGCGCCATGAAAGCATATGTGAGCTAAACATCATATGTTAGCAAATGTTTGCTGATGTGCATTAATCACAAGACCTCACAGAAGTTCACTAGTGTCACTCTGACTGACAACCTTCCACCCAGATCTCTTAACTTCCACTTAAGAGGTTCAAGAGAATGCCTGTAGAACATATTTCATAATCTTTAATGTACATGGCAGACCTTATTTATATATACTAAAATGTAGCTTTTATATGAAATGAATAAGGCTTGCATATGATCATCCAACATATTGAATGTATTTGTTAAACAATTAGCATATGTTCAGTATTAAAAGTTTCATACTTATTTTTGAAAGTCCTCTGTCAAGCTCTTTTTGTTATACTGGTAAGAACCCAGTTGCCATTTCTGGTGTTCCTGGTGTTGCTTCACAGCTCCTGGGTAGGTTTCTCACCTCATGTTATATGTCTGTGTGGAATTTATAATGTTCTCCTTGTGTTTGTGTGGCCTTCCTCTGAGCATTCTAGTTAACTCCAACCTAAAAAAACATGCAGGTGGGTGGTATTAGCTTTTAAAGTGTAACCCTAACCCTATATAGGCCATGTGTATCTAGTGAACAATTACTACAAACTCAGCACACTTATACTAAGCTGGAAGTACAGTATGTAAACACAAGAGGAAACGTGTCATAAGAAAGAGAATGAACATAGTGATTGGATTGTGATAGGTTTAGGAGTGTGGTGTATATTCAAAAGGCATGCTGTGGTGTCGGATATTGTTTTATATTTAAAACCAACCTTCTCATTTATAAACAGGTTTTTAACCTATGGTCTATTTATTGACAGTTGATGAAGACCTGTGGTTTTGCAGTGTAATGTGTGTCTATAGGTGTGCTACTGAATGGGTGGATTTCTGAAGCTGATAAAATACTACTGGTAGTTTATGACAGATTGTGAGTATTAGCCCTTTAAGTAGGTCATCAAACAGTATGGGATAGTGAGTGATACCATGGTAATAGTGGTTGAGCACAGGCCATTGCCATGTCAACGCAGTCAACTCCCTTTTTTACCAGGTTGCTTGACAATACTGACATCTAAAGATGATTTTAAGTAATTACTTATATCTCCAATCCAGAATCAGAATCTGAATCATTTATTCGCCAAGAACTACAAGGAATTTCCAAGGAGTTAGATCAAATTTAAATATGTAAATTAAATCTAAGAAAAAAAACTTGGCATGGAGTTCCCAAGTTTGTGCAAAATCTGATTCATGTTATCCGAACATGATTTTACAATATACCAAAGAGCACCTTCTGATGTTACTGAATACTCAGGTTTCGGTGTCATGATGGACATGATATTTGCCATGAGACATGTCCAGGAAAATTGTATTGAGCAGAACAAGCCCGTCTACTCAGTGTTTATTAACATACTTATGTCAGTGTTCAAGGCACTGAACTGTAAATAAGGAGGCCCTATGGATCATCCTGAGATGTCACAGATTGTTATCTTGTTATCTTACGCAGCTGAGATCGTTACTAGCCTGTACCAACACCAAACCCACAGAACCAAACAATACTGTTTATGACCCTACTGAGAAATGTAAACAGTTTCAAATACCTGGTAAGCATCATCTCAAGTGACAGATCAACTGGCAAAGCAATTAACTTCAGGATAAGCTAGGCCAGACAGGTTTTGGGAAGACTGCATACCAGAGTACTCAAACAACAGTCTGCAGCATCTCCACAAAGCTGTGGTCATCCTCTCTCTCTTATATGGATGTGAGAATGGGCTTGCTGACGACATGTACTGACGACACAGCTGGAGAAATTTCACGTGCCAAACCTTGGCATTTGCTTGCAAGGTTGTGTCTCCAGTCTGCAGGTCTTGAAATGTGCTGAGTCCACCAGCACTGAATCCCTGATCATCAGACCCCAATTGCAATGGATGGGACTCCTGTCATCAGAGTGAATGACCATCGTATGCATCACAAGCTGCTTTATGTCAAAATGGAGACTGGAAAGAGACCTCAAGGACGGGTGCTACAAAGACCTTTTAAAAATCCTACTCTACCAATGGCCAATAGAACTACAGAGAACCCTGAGAGAACTGTTGAGAGAACCCAGTGGTGAGCCTCGTGCTATGAAGCCTACACCAGTTTTGAAGATAGGTGCTGCCAAAAACTGATGGAAAACCTTGAGCAGCATCAAAGAACAACAGCCACAGCTAGTACAACACCTGACTTCCAGTGCTCCTCTTGTGCTTCCAGGCCGGGACTGCAGAGCCACCCCACGTCCATAGGTGAACTGCAAATCAGCGTGTATTCTTTGAATCTGACATATCATTTATAAATGGCCTGTCAAAATTAATGTGCCAGTAACATGTCTGGTGCAATAATCACGATTAACATGGACTGTCAAAATGAATGCAGTTTGACAGCATGCCTGGCACACAACATAACAGTTTGCACATGTGATTTCAAATAAATGTACATAATGAAATGAATAATTGAATATGAAATGAATAATTTGCGTTTAACAAGGTATCTTTCTTGTAATCACTGATGTATATTTGTGTTTATTGAATATCACTAAGTAATACATACATTCTGTTGAAGTTTAGATTGTACATTCATAGGTTTACATAATTAATGAACAAATACAATTAATACATGTCTTAATAAAAATTACAAGCAAGTAAAATTGATTAATTGTAATTAACGTAATAAAATCGGGTGATTCATACAAGTAAATATTTTAAATGTTTGATAGCTTCATGTAGTGTTTGAGTGAGACAGCGGAAATACACTTACCTACCACTGCAGGTCAAGTCTTATCTGTGCCAGGTTGGCCACCACACAGGGGTGATTGGTCATGTCTGAAGGAGGGGATAGACTGATGCCCTGCGGTAGACTAGCGCCCTGTACAGGGTGTATTTACATCTGCACCCTGTGAGAAACGGACAAGTTCCATACCCTCCCACAACACTGAGCAGCATAAGATGGGTTAAAAAACTGGTAAAGAGGTTATGAAAGGACAGATAATCAGTCCCTGCTGTAGATGCTGTCTAGTGCAGAGGAGTATATTTATGAGTCACCATCACAAAGCTCTCTGGGGCATTGTTAGGCGTGGGCCTTTAGCCCCCAATGTTTCTATAACAACCTCACTGACTTTTTCCAACTCAGGATTATTACAACAGTGTGCAACAGCGCTACTGTCACTTTAAAAGTCTCACTGCAGTGTCTGCCAGGCCCCTCCTTTTAACCACACGGACACATGTGGTTTCTTCCTAAAGCAGGATTAGAAAGGAGAATGAGGATGGAGTATATCTTTGTATATTTTGTTGTTTTCCCACGTTACACACCTGATCCAACCAGTCAACTAATTAAACAACTCTTACTGAGTTGAAGTGGATGCCTTAGAGGGACAATGCTGTGTGAAGCATTTCTCTGCACTTCCCTGCTCTAACAACACCAGATTCAACTGTTATCTCATCAACAAGCTCCATTCCTTGAAGTATGTTAGAGCAGGAGAACACAAAAATGTGCAGTAGGTGGATTCCAAGTCCTGGATTGAAAATGGAAACAATGATATTTAATCTACCTTTTGAAACTAGACTGAGAGGAAGAGAGAGGAGTTTCTGGAGGAATGGCATGGGAAGAACAAGGCACAGTGTATTCCTGACAGTCGAGAGCAACAAAAGAGTAGAGTAGCTACACAAATAACAAAATCATAGAGAGAATGTGTGAATTAGTGAAAAGAACAGAGTAAAGGAGACCTACTAGTAGTAAACAAATACAAATACACCAACAAATCCAATGAGAAGTGCTGACCATAAAGATGTGCCCTCCCCAAGGCAACGTCTTCAGGATGTTCAATTCAGGCATTCAGGCATTTGATTGGCTGAAAGAAGTGGCTATTTGAAGGCCACATTTCATGCTGTGTCAGGTGCAAATATTGTACTTACTGCCAGATATGGTGGCGGCGAGAGCTGATCAATGTGTTGACAGCTGTAAGATATCAGGCCATAATTCAAGCATGGCAATTACTAGCCTTTCAGGTGACTTACTCCCTTTCCCATACCGCCTGCACTGCACAGCATACATAAGGTGATTTTATCCATGTTAACATGTTTTATACTTTGTAGGTATCATGCAACCAAAAAAGACATCAAAAGGTACATCAGTAGCTTTTTCACCACTCAGAGTGTAAGTAAAAGATAAAGTAACTAGTCAGTAGCCCTGTGTTTTTTGTTTTTTGTTACAATTACCACACTTACTGGCACCCCTGCATTTAATACTTTGTACAACCTCCCTTTGCCGATAAACCAGCACTTAGTCTTCTATAACATCTTATGAGGTTGGAGAACATAGAGCAGGGAATTTGAGACCATTCGTCTTTTACAGACTCTCCCCAGATCATTAGGGTCTTTTAGTCCTCTCTTGTGCACTCTCCACTTTTAGCTCAGCTCACACTTTTTCTATGGGTTTAGATCAGGGGACTGAGATGACCATGGCAGAAGCTTGATTTTGTGTTTAGTAAACAATGTTTGTGTTGATCAGGAATCAGGGCCTGTGTTTTGGATCTGTATATTTAATATATTTATTTTTATTAATTTAAAATGTATTATATGTATAAAATGTGAGTTATGATAACTATGATGAGACATAAAATTAGGACAAATTAGGAAAATTTGTGGAGGGAGTTGAAGGTCCATGTTGCCCAGAGACAGCCCCAAAACATCACTGCTCTAGAGGAGATCTGCATGAAGGAATGGGCCAAAATACCAGCTACAGTGTGTGCAAACCTGGTGAAGACTTACAGGAAACGTTTGACCTCTGTCATCGCCAACAAAGGTTATGTTACAAAGTATTGAGTTGAACTTTTGTTATTGAAAAGTACAGACCTCTCATCTTTCTAAGTAGGAGAACTTGCACAATCAGTGGCTGACTAAATACTTTTTTGCCCCAGTGTGCTGGGCTGGGCTGCTTGTAAGATATCAGGCCATAATTCAAGCATGGCAATTACTAGCCTTTCAGGTGACTTACTCCCTTTCCCATACCGCCTGCGCTGCACAGCATACATAAGGTAATTTTTTCCATGTTAACATGTTTTATACTTTGTATACTTTGTATACCACTCAGAGTGTAAGTAAAAGATAAAGTAACTAGTCAGTAGCCCTGTGTTTTTTGTTTTTGTTACAATTACCACACTTACTGGCACCCCTGCATTTATTACTTTGTACAACCTCCCTTTGCCGATAAACCAGCACTTAGCCAACAAAGGTTATGTTACAAAGTATTGAGTTGAACTTTTGTTATTGACCAAATACTTATTTTCCACCATGATTTACAATTAAATTCTTTAAAAATCCTACAATGTGATTTCCTGGATATTTTTTTTCTCATTTTGTCTCATAGTTGAAGTGTACCTGTGATGAAAATCAGTGGCTGACTAAATACTTTTTTGCCTCACTGTGCTGGGCTGGGCTGCTTAAAGTCCTGACTACAATATGTGATGATCCAGTACTGTTGCACAACTTGCCATATTTGCAGAAAGAATGGGACTAATTAACACCTGAACACTTAATCGCTTGGTATCTTCTGTGCCAAAACATTTTTAATGTGTGGTGAGACGGAATGGCAATTATAGTGGTAAATGGTTTAACGTCCCAACTTTTTTTGGAATGTGTTGCACATGGGGATTTCCCCATGGGAATTATGGAAATCATTTCTCTTGTATCACATAATAGATTCACATAATGGAGTTTGACTATACATAGTCATCGTACTGCATGTACACATTGTTCCAGCCTTCAAGGCCACCACTGATTCACTGACCAAAAACTCAAGGACTGTTTTCCTTAGCAACACTCATTTTGATCTGTTTTTCATCAAACTCACTGAACCAAAACTCATTATTCTCAGTGTAAAAGTTAAACGTTTAAAAGTGCTTATTTAAAAGAGCTAATAAAAAAAGGCTAGGGTTGGTATTTGATGTGGGTTTCACAAGATAAATGCACATAGATAAACAACTAACAAAGTAACTAAGATGAATAGTGTGTAACTGTGTTTCTCTAAGGGGCTAAATGCCTAAGTAAATGTAAAGCTATGTTTACATGCAGCCTAAGAATCTGTTAATAATCAAACTGAGAAGTCAATGACAACATAATGGAAATTCTAACTGATGGATTGCTGTAGGCAATCATTTAAATAATGTTTGAAAGATGAGAATAATATCCACATAAACTTAATTTGATTACGGTTACAACTGGAATTTGTGCATATGTTCTGTGCATATGCAATTGCATTGTCATTTATTCAAACTTTGTTGATATAAACATTAAATTAAGACTACATTACAGTTTGCTAAAATATATATAAAACAGTCTTTCCATTCTTTATTGTCAGTAACTAAATCTGAATCCCACAAAACATGCACATTTCAAAGAGCTTTATACTTTTAATTCTGTTTGTTTGTGTGAATGGTGTCCCGTGCTCTGTGAAACATTATGTATAACCAGTCAACAGGGGATATGCAGCTTACCCCACCCTGAGCCAACATTAGTATGTACATGTCACATTACAACTGTTAGAACATTTGGTCCTGGAGAAAGCATAATTGCAGATATCATGTATATAACAAAGACTAAACAAGTCTAAGTAGTTTCTGATAGCAGCCCCTGCGTGATATTTTGTAGTGTCTAACTTGTTACCTTGGGACTCAACAGACTGCATATTGTACATCTCTTTCTGTAGATATTTGTCACTCCTTAAACTGAAATGTAAACTGAAAACTTATTTAAGTTTAAGTAAACTGAACGTCTATTTAAGTTTTCAGACTTGCTGCATCAGGTGTGGCAGATTACCAACTAACTCTTTTAAGGGAAACAACAAGACAAGGGATTTTTTTTGGAAAAATTTGAACAGACATGTTAATTTGAGCTTTAGGGAAAATATTTAAACCTTGTAAGTGAATGTTCCTCTTCCCAGCTACACCCCACCAGTTCACTGCAGCAATGAGCAGTGATGAGCAAAAGTCCCAGGACTGTTTAATGTAATTTGTGTTTTGCTAATTTTCTGACCAATGCTTTGTTGGACAATTAAAAGCTTAACATTTTGCAATTTTATGTTTGGCCCAATTGTTTTGACTGGGTGTGTGTTTGAAAAAGTCAGACAGGGCTCTGGCACATTACGTAACACTAACACATCCAGATCCTCACTAAGATCTACATGACTCAGATTTGCCACACCCACCAAGCCAACAGTTTATCATTAGAAGCTACTTTAAGCTCAGTAAAACAATTACCAGATCATCAGACTGGAATTACCTTGTGATTACTTCTTTAGCCTAACCACTTCATACAGTTTTGGGACATCCCTAGGGCTTCTTGTGCAAGAGAACAAGTTTGGTGCAAACATTCACACAAATACTCCCATAATCCAAGACATTATGCTGATTACAATCTTCTACAAATAATCTCTCTTTAAGAACTCTTTAATGTCTCAGATTGAAACTCCAAAAAAAACTCAAAAACCTGTGAAGAACTGAATTCTACTGTTTCTTGCTCAGCTTCACACACACAGCAAATATCACTAGTCACACAGGTTCACCCAAGTCATTCCCTTTCTAGGCAATACTTTTGAATTATAGCATTTAAAGAATAATGAAATAATGAAACCCCTCTAGGGCTCCTTGGGACACAGGGTGATAGGGAGTAGACCCCTGGTGAGCTACTGTATATTAAGAGATTTCATTACTTGCATGAAAAGCTTGGATAGAAAATTAGTAACTTGACCTGTTTGCACAACAATAGGTAAATCAGAAGTGGTGAAAAAGTTAGCATGAGCCTTATCTACAACAGGTGTAGTAATTCTGTGTAGATGAGTAGCATAGGCATCGATTCCCAGTTGTTGGCCGTGGACCAATGAAATCAACAAGCACACATTCAAAGAGCTCCCCAATTACAGGAGTAGGACAAAAGGGAGACACTGACATACACTGACATACATTAGCAGTAAATGCTACTGTTAAGCTCCAGGGTACTACAGGATGACCACTTTCACCCAGTCTAAAACGAATGCAAAGACCTGCCTATTCTCAACGTCTTCAGATTCAAATACTGACAAAAACATTTCCCTAAATTAGGATCTGTCTTTTGTGCTTCATGAAGCTGACTATGACTGATACCTACTTCAATAACACCAGTGTTCATAGCATTGTTATCCTGGACTGTCTTTACCCAATCAAAAGAACAAAGTAGTGGAGAGGTTACACAGAGGACTCTAACACATTAACTTCAGCAGGATATGAATCTGATAAATCAATCACTTAATCTAAATCTAATCATTAAAAAGACAAGCCTTTTGGTCACAGCACATGTGGAATTACCCTGCTTTAGGAAGCGGATAATCAGCAGGATTTTCCAGAACCTCTAAGATCAGCAAAACTTTACCTCCAGCTATGTCACCACCCATAATGTAAGCAATGCCATCCACAAGTAAATACAGACATACCCCGATTCTAAATATCCCTCCCAGTAGCTAGACTTGAGGACAAAGCCACATGGTGAGAGGTACCTTAATATACTACATAGCAATGCCTTTACAAATGGTATAGGTAGCACAAATTTTGTTGCTGAAAAAAAGCAAGATTCTAAACAGAATAAATGAATGGGTAGCACCAGTATCACAAAGATTTTAACAGGAACTGAAGTCCATTTTTCATCTACCAGAGAAACAGTGCCATGCATTACAAATAGCTGATATCTAGGATCAGAGAAACCATTCTTGGGATCATCCCCAAGGGCTAACAGGACAGGAACGAGAAAATTAACTAAAGCAACACTCTGAGAGTGACTAACCTTGCTTTTGCATTTCCTGTTTCCTTTTTCATGGCCAAGCAATTTGAAATTTCATGGCCATGCTTATGAGAGATATTACATACTGAGGAGCCTGGTTGGGAGTTAGACTGAGCCAGCTGAGCTTCTGTTTTATCCTGCTTGTACACTCTTGTACACTTAGTGTCAGCACAAACTCATCAGCCGAGACACTGCAGCCTCTCACAGTGAAAACCTTTCTTTAATTGAGGTATTTTACTGCATGACTTGGAAGACAATTCTCAAACTCTCCTAGGGAAATCAGCTGACCTAAGAGATAAACATACTTTGCCAACCGAACATTTAGCTAACAAAGTTATTTTCTCTCTGGCAAACTGAAGGTTGTGGAACTTTTGCCTGAAGGCTACAGGAACCAACTCATAAACACAACGCATGTAACTATTCATATCGCAAATTATCCTGCAAAGAGAAGAAGGATCACACTGGACCAGATCAGATCAAAAATATCAGATCTCTATAAGCCAAGTAAAAACAATATGCAATGTGCTCAAATATACTAATATAAGTGTCCACTTCAGTGTCTCTAAAAGTTGGGCACCAAAATAATGTTTTTATGTCCAGTAACATTTGCGGAAGGAGTATAGTGCAGAATTTGGCATAAGGACAGGTCTTGCCAGGGTTTTCAGGGTTTCTAACAAAGAAGAGGTCCATGAAGTGATCTTCATTGGTTCTGTTTATTGTGCCCAAATGTCCCGTTTCACCTCATGTTTCATTTGGTGCATGGCCATCCTCAGCACTCCCTCTTCTTTGTATGCTTGCGCCTCCATCTGGAAACATGCAATGCATCCTTTGGTATGTGCAGTAACACTGATCCTGGTGACAAGAAAGGAGAAAGAGGGTCAAAATAAGGTATTATAATTCTGCCATCAACCTCAGACTCAGTCACTGCAAAAGCAGCAGTGTCAAAAATCTTCCCCAGCTTGCCTTTGCAGTAATTAACCCCTAGGTTAAGGTCTAAAAATCCTAAGTCCACTTGCTTTGTACAAACGTCATGTCTAATCTCTTTTAAGCAAATTCCTAGGAACTGGTACACCATAACAAACAGCTATCTCTAGTATAGCCTTGATACGACACCTCTCATCTACAGTGGTGCTTGAAAGTTTGTGAACCCTTTAGAATTTTCTATATTTCTGCATAAATATGACCTAAAACATCATCAGATTTTCACACAAGTCCTAAAAGAAGATAAAGAGAACCCAGTTAAACACATGAGACAAAAATATTATACTTGGTCATTTATTTAAGGTGAAAATTAGGTCAGGTGTTTCAATCAATGGGATGACAATCAGGTGTGAGTGGGCCCCCTGTTTAATTTAACGAACAGGGATATATCAAAGTCTGCTCGGCACAAACACATGTTTGTGGAAGTGTATCAGGCACGAAACAAATGAGATTCTGAGGACCTCAGAAAAAGAGTTGTTGATGCCTCAATTATCAAATGGACAAAGGTTACAAAACCATCTCTAACGCGTTTGGACCCCCAATCCACAGCAGACAGATTTCGACAAAATGGAGGAAATTCAATTAAAGACCATTGTTATCTCCCCAGGACGTGGTCGCCAACAAAGATCACTCCAAGAGCAAGGTGTGTAATAGTTGGCGAGGTCACAAAGGACCCCAGGGTAACTTCTAAGCAACTGAAGGCCTCTCTCACATTGGCTAATGTTAATGTTCATGAGTCCACCATCAGAAGAACACTGAACAACAATGGTGTGCATGGCAGGGTTGCAAGGAGAAAGCCACTGCTCTCCAAAAAGAGCATTGTTGCTCGTCTGCAGTTTGCTGAAGATCACGTCGACAAGCCAGAAGGCTATTGGTAAGAATGTTTTGTGGACAGATGAGACCAAAATAGAACTGTTTGGTTTAAAAGAAAAGCATTATGTTTGGAGAAAGGAAAACACTGCATTCCAGCATAAGAACCTTATCCCATTTGTGAAACATGGTGGAGGTAGTATCATGGTTTGGACCTATTTTGCTGCATCTGGGCCAGGACGGCTTGCCAGGAACAATGAATTCGGAATTATATCAGAGAATTCTAAATTAAAATGTCAGGATATCTGTCCATGAATACTCCAACAGAAATGTTGTGGAATGACCTGAAGCAAGATGCTAATGTGAGGAAACCCACCAACATCCCAGAGTTGGTTCACATACTTTTGCCACTCACTAATATGTAAAATTGGATCATTTTCATCAATAAATATAAATGACCAAGTATAACATTTGTGTCTCATTTGTTTAACTGGGTTCTCTTTATTTACTTTTAGGACTTGTGTGAAAATCTGATGATGTTTTAAGTCATATTTATGCAGAAATATAGACAATTCTAAAGGGGTCACAAACTTTCAAGCACAACTGTATCTCCCAACTTGAAGAGGCAACAGAAATGCAAATCCCACGTCAACAAGACCAGTGTATAACATAGAACCCCCTAGGACACAGTTCAAAGATGCTGGATGAGCCCCCACTAGTTACATTTATGTCATTTGAGCAGATTTATGTCATTTAGTCATTTATTACATTTATGTCACTTAGTTACAAACCCGTAAGAGTGTACAGCCTAGAGGGTTCATAATAACAGCAAGAAAGTTGTGTGGTGTGGGTAAAATAGGTCAACAGACCAGCATATGGCTGTAGGGCTGACACGCTTGTTTATTTGCAAGGTGCTTAGGCAACAGACAAATAAATCTAATATCTCAACAAAGTAATAAAATGTGAGACAGAAATATCTGCGGATCTTCCCCCTTGTATATTAACTCGAGACTCTTGCTCGCTATAACCACGTGCAATCTTATTCGTTCATCCACCTCACCCCCCCCAAACCACACTACATTGCTTTTTCCAACTACTTATACATCCCCCTCTAATACAGCTCTCTCACAAAAAAAACTTACCACAATCCCTAAATATAAAACAAGAGCAAACAGAACTTAGCACCCGCATGTATTAAAAAGGCTACCAGTAGCAACAGCAAAAAGGCTATCATCAAAGTTTTTTAAAAATCCACAGGTAAAAAGGTAAAAGGCTACCCAAACATCCAAAATCTCTCGATTTTGTACTAGTTCATAGCTAGCACTTCTCTAGCACAAGACTAATACTTCTAATACTTTCTTATTCCTCTTCTGGTTGTCCTGAATTAGGACAAGCATGGTGGCAATGAATGCATGCAGTGTTTTTCTTCTGCTCCCTGTTTATGATTGGGTTTCCTCCAGACACTTAATTTTACCACCACCTGAAAATATGCTGGTACATAGACTGGCTTCTGTATAATTAAACATAGGTATCAATTCAAGACTGAGGTAGTGTTTGGGATAACTAGAGAATCCTGCTTTACGAATGTGACACTCTATTTAAAATAATGAATACTTGTCTTGGGATTTTTTTTTTTACATGGTCTGGAGCCTAACCCAGAATTCACTAGGGCGAAGACAGAGGTACATCCTGGACATAGCATGCCCTCAGGAATTGACATGGGTGCGTTTGCTTTTGTGTGTGGTGGGGGATGTGACAATCGATCAAATCCAAACAAAATTATTTCACAGGACTTTCACAGGAAATACAAGTGGTGGTGGGCCTTCTTCATGACTGCAGAGCTGTGTCTGTCCCGTTTGAGGTCCTGCAGAATGGTGGCACCCAGAAATTTGGAAAGACTCTGCTCTGCTGACTATGGAGCCATGTGTTTCCAGTGGAGGCAGTGGGATAGGTTTCTTTCTGAAGTTGATGATCATCTTTTTTTGTGTGTAGCTCAAGATTGTTCCACACCATGTCACTATCCATTTCACTTCCTCCCGTTATATGGACTCATTGTTGTTTGATATGAGACCAACCAGGGTAGTGTCAGATGCAAATTTAATAAGTTTAAGTTGCATAATAAGTCACAGTTCATAATAACAGTGTTATTATCCTAATAAGTACAGTAATTAGGATAGAGGGAGTAGAGCAGAGGAGACAGCCCTGTGGTGCTTCCTGTTAGTCAAAAAGTTGTGGATCCAGAGGCAGATAGATAGGAGGACAGTGAGCTGCCACAGTTTATCAAGTAGAAGGTTAGGAGTGATCGTTTTGAAAGCAGAGCTGAAGTCTACAAACAACACATGGGCATTAGCATTAGGGCAGTCCAGGTGTTGCAGTGCCAGAGCTTGGTTCAGCATACCGCACCTCAGTGCGATACAGAGTGATTACACTGGTCAAACAAATCACACTTTGGGGGTCAACCGTGCACGGGTGCGGAACAGATTGCCTAGAGTGAGTACACCTGAGTCTGACCTGCTGTTCAGTAATGATGATGGGAGGTGGAGGAGAAGGAGTTGTAGGTGTTGTGGAGTTGAGAGCAGTCCATGTAGTATAGACTATAGTTATACTGGGGGGAGGGGAGATGTCCTTTGTCTTTCAAACCTTGAATAAGGGTGTACTCACACTAGGCAATTCAGTATACCCAAAGTGCAGTTCGTTTGACTAGTGTGAGTGCTCCAAATCATGCCGATCACATGTCCAACCATGAAGTGTGCTGTGCTGTGTACGTACTGTGCACGAGTCCAGCGAATCGTGCTCCGGCACGTTTGAAAGAGGTGGGCCAGAGCGCGATTCGGTGGACTCGTGCACCGTACGTTTGTAGTGTGATCACTGATCGTGCTCCGGCACGCTTTCATCATCACAATACGCGCTCACACAGCACAGCACACTTCATGGTTGGACATGTGATCGGGTAATCACATACCTTAGTGCCTATCTTTGGGTTTCATTTTGTGCGCGCTGACACACAGCCCTAATACGCCTTATAATCAATGCATTGATTATGCAGCACACTGTGTTTCAGCTTCTCATGCTGCACAGACTTCATGCTTGTACTTACTATGTGACGTTTTGTTTCTCTTTGTTAGAGCTGACACACAGCCCTAATAAGCCTAAATAAGCAAAATGTACTGATTATGTGGCGCACTGATTTTCACAAAAGTATGTGATTACCCGATCATATATATACAACCATGAAGTGTGCCGTGCGAGCATGTATCGTGATGACAAAAGCATGACGAAAGTGTGCCGGAGCACGTTTCAGTGAACCTAATGTGAGTGCTAGCCAGCGTGTGAATGGGGAGGGGGGACAAACGCACTCTGGCGTGGTTCAAGGCAATCATGCTCAGTGTGAGTACACCCTGAAAGTTATTGAGCTGTTTAGGGGGCTCTGTTGATACAATAGAAGCTTTAGGCTTGTAGTTACTTATGTTTTGAAGTCATTTCCAGATAGAAGAACAGTCATCAGAGAAAAACTGCTGCTCCAGTTTTCGGTGTATTTGTTTTTTGCAGTTTTGACTCCTTTGTTCAGTGCATACTTTGCCTGTTCATATGCATATTGATCCCCACTCCAATAAGGATCTTTCTTGGCTGTGTGCAGTTTTCAAAGTTTGTAGAAGAACCAGGATTTAATATTGCTGAGCACATACATTGTCTTTGTAGGGATGCAAGTCTCCTCACAGAACCTTATGTATGAGGTAGCTGCATCTGTATATTTGTCCACATTGTTATTTGCTGATCTGGAGTAGTTTAATCAAGACATTCTTTCAATTTCTTTCCAGGCAGCAAAATGGAGGTTGGGTGCTGTTTTGAGTCTTGGTCCTCATATGGTTCATTACATTTAGGCAGTATTTCCCTTGCCACTCTCACTTTAGGCTTGCTCAACTGGTATAATTGTAAAAAGCACTATATAAATGCAACTACTACAATAAATGCAATAATATAAGACCTCCATTTTGTCTCACCACTGATTAATTTATATACTAAGATTGTACAGCATTCACAGTACAACTTCTAAAGCTTCACTACTGTTGAAAAATTGCAAATTGTTCCTCTTGTAATTTGCATTACAATGGGTTTGGCTGTACTGCAGCTAACTGGGTGGACCTACAGGAAAAGGCTGGGAAACCACAAAGCACCAGTAAAAAGAGTTTTCCCTAAAAGCAGCTGCCAAGGACACAGAAGTCTGCCTAGTCCAAATATGCACTGAGCTAGTTCCATATCGAGTGGGGGAAATTTTTGCTTGCGTGTATCTGTTTGTGGAGGAGTTGTTAAGGAATCTGGTGGCCGACATAACCTCACTCATGACTCAGAGTCATGCCATTTCCCCTCTCTCTGTCTCATTCATTCCGTCTTTCCTCTCTCTGTTCCCTCTCTGTGGCTTTTTGTGCCTACCTCTATATGTTGTGAATTATTCCTTTGTCAGTGGGTTACTTTGGTATGGCTTTTCAAATTAAGGCTACTCTTCATTACCACTACTCTGTATTGGAAAATGTGGTTTCTATACTTATGAATTAATCTGTATTGTTTAAGATGTGTTGAAATTAACATGTGTTTCCAATAGAATGCACCACAAAATGTACAGAATGTGTGTGTTAGAAGTCACTGGTGCAAATAATTTCCTGTACTACAGTTAGACATCTTGAAATAATATCAGCAAACAAAAAGAATGTGTGAAACTCTACTTACATTCAGCTAGGAATGGCTGAAAGAGAGAGAGAGAGAGAGAGAGAGAGAGAGAGAGAGACACCCCCCCCCACACACACACACACATACATTTGCACATGTACATGCGCACAAATTTTATTTTATATTACTTACTTGTCTGTCTTTTACTTCCCACTTTATTTTATTTTGTTCAACTTTATCTTATTATATTTTACCTTAATTTTATTATTCTATTGTATTTTAACTCTTATTTGTTTTCGATTGTATGTATATTTTTGATTCTCTTGTACCCGAGCTTTGGCAATACAAGTGTACATATTTGTCATGCCGATAAAGCTACTTTTGAATCTTGAATCTTGAATCTTGAGAAAGAGAGAGAGAGAGAGAGAGAGAGGTAACAGCCAGATTTATTTCTGTGCAGCTTTAAGGAATGTTTGACTGTGTTCAAATTGCAGGGAAAATCTGACTTCTTTCTCAAATCCGATTTTCAGACTGATTGTCCAAATTACAGGAGACCAAATACAATTTATTCGTATGGACTGTAGTCACTTTCGCTGGCATATCCAGATTAGCGTAGAAGAGGAGAAAGAGAGCCTGTTAGCATTAACATGGAGATTCCACAAATGATTATATTTTAAACAAGGGCATTGTCCAGTCATGATTGTAAATGTTTATGCCTTTATTTTCTGTAGTACTCCGTTTTTATGTTTAATTTTGCTCTGCCACTGCTGCACAGACTTTGCAAAATCACATTCACACAATGAGTACCATATGGTTTCATAAAGGGCTTAATTTCTATTAGTTCATACAATTACGATTGAACGGATGCCTTCCCATTAAAACAGTAAACATGGACCCTCTTCAGTGCTCCACTATGGAGTACTACAGTTGTGTTCTTGTCGTCGCACATGTATCCAGTGCCAAAATGACGTTAGAGCGGCATCAAATCTGATCTGTCCGGTCACACTAATCAAAATCCGATTCTGATCAGATTTGAAACACAAAAGTCAGATTCCATGTGGGGACCATTAGTAGCCACAAGGATTACCTTGTTATGGTTGAAGTAGCTAATAAATTATCTATTTGGAATACTGCCATTTGTGTCTGCCTCACCTGTAAGAATTAGATTTTTAATCATTTGAGTTTGGCTGGCTCAAATTTATGGAACTTAAATATTTGAGAAGTCATGCTCTCTAAATCTATTTAAAAGTGTTGTGCAACTCTGTTGAAAATGAAAAACCCATTCCTACTTAGCTCTCCCATGTGCCCTATCATTACACATAAGTCACACATAATTACGAAAGTTGCCAAAATAAAGGTTAAGTTCTAAACTTGCATAACATCAGCTACTACAAAAAGCTGCTATAAAATCAGTGCTACAAAGTGGATTTGTAGATGAGGGGGAGAGAGAGAATGAGAGAAGGGGGGAGAGAGAGAGAAAGATCTGCTTTCAGACAAACAATCTGTATGCTCCTCACATTTCTTTTAGCCTCCAGGTGCTTTAAAACATTGTATTATTCTGTTGTATAGCTCATACAAGTGTTTGAATGGTTGTTCTATCACTACAAAGCATAGCTTTAAGCTTAGTGATGCTGTATTGTGTTCAGCTATTTACCATGAAACATGAAGAGATGAATCACAGACTCTGGAACTGCTGTCATTAATCATATGGTTTAAGTATTGGGAGAGGTGAGTCTTCACTGTATCCATCTGTTTAGAGAAATGCTTCAGCAAATGTAACACTGAGCTTTAATATCTTCAAATTTAAATACTCTACTACATAGCAACTTGATAGTTTGATTACTTTCAACTTAGACGGTCAGAGTGAGGGCTCAGAACTGTACTGTTGGCACAACCCTTGTGTAAATAAGCCTGTGTAAACATTAAAGATCTCTATGTTTTAAGCTGTGTCACTACTGATACAATCAGAATAGTTCTGACCTAAACATTTTTCACGGGGATGAAAGCAAGGAATGTCTGACTTTTTTGCCTCCCGGTCAAAATAAGTGTTAGATGAAAAATCTTATGACACAGACAAAGCAGAGAGCTTTTGTCCTATATTAAAGCTTTCATTTCTCTCAATTCTTGTACTTCCTGACAACTAAAAGTACATGTTGAAGTAGAACTCTAGGAATCATAGGTTATGGCTGCAGTTGTTGCATTTTCACCATTGTTAACAGTTAATCTAATTAGTGTAGATTTTTTTATATTGTTCTCACTTGATTCAATCAACACAGACAATACAGGTTACAAAGTGATAATATCAAAGAGTGTCACATACTCATACCAAGAGGCAACGTCAGAGTACCTAATCTACCTACTGATAAGTTTTATCTTTGCCTGATGGAAACCTGAGTCCCTTGATGAAAAGCATGTGGACACAGGAAGAGAATGCTAAATTCCACATGGCCAGTAACCAGAAACAATAATTAAACCATGGTTGTTGAAGCTGTGTGACACCACTACCTGCTGCACCACAGTTATTTACAGTTTTCATTAAAAAATCTTTAGTTTAATGTGGCTTTGGTATTTACTTTAGGCTCTGGAAAGAGACTGAAAGCTATTTTTATTAATGGAAAATACCTTCCTGATAGTGACTGTTGTCCATACTAAAGTCATGCAAGTGCTTTGTGAGAGGCTTTGTGGGAGGCGTCATTAAACAGAAACAGCCTGTTTACCTTTATTAAACAGAAAGTCTATTTGTTGTAATTATAAATACACTTTTACATTGCCTACATAGTTCTTACTTTGCATATCCTAGCTTGTTATGTAGTCAAAGCTCATTGTTAGTCAAAATATGGCATTCCTAGTGAAGAGAGAAGTTAATGAATTGCATGGTAAACCAGGACTTAAACTTCCCAAATTCCAGCCAATAGTTCAGAACCTTAGCTACTGATCAGATTCTTTATTTTAGTAAAGGTCTTTGTAGTACATGTTTTAATTTCTGTGAACTAGAATAACCCTGATTTGTAACTATGACTGGGTGTGGCGATATAAATGTGTGAAATTAAAGGGATTTTAGAAATTACAGCTTACTGGGTTTAAGAAGGGAAGGAGAAGGGGATATTCAGAGTTTGAGAAAGTTGAGCAGAGAAGCAGGAGATAGATTTCTTGGGGGCAGGACTAGTAGATAAAAAAAGAAGGGGGAAGGGTTTCTAGCTGGTCATTGAGTGTTCAGCAATAAAAAAAAGAGAGAAACAGGCGGGCTGTGTGCACTATAAAAGCCCTGCCCTGCTCTCCAAAAAGCCCTGCCCTGCTCTCCAAACATCTCTCTAGTCATTTAGTCCTCCAGCGTGCTCTTGATTTGTCTTGCATCTTTTCCTCCATTACAATGAGTTACTACAGTTCTTATAATTTCTCTCGCTCTGTGCCTGGAACTTATCGTGCATCCAGCACATATGGAGGAGCAGGAGGCCATGGCACCAGGATCTCCTCTGCTTCTACATACAGTACCTTGCGCTCTGCACCCCTGGGCTCGGCTATCTCCTCTTCCACTGCCTATAAGGTGAGCTCTGCGGGCATGGGTGGTGGAGTAGGCTTGGGCTCAGGTACAGGCACAGGCACAGGTGCAGGATTCGTGCTGGGTGATGAGAAGGGCCAGATGCAAAATCTGAATGACCGGCTGGCCTCTTACCTGGAGACGGTGCGCCGGCTGGAGCAGGAGAACAGCAAACTGGAGCAGAAGATCAGGGAGGCCATGGAGAAAGCCGGGCCAGATGTACGTGACTACAGCAGGTACAATGCCATCTTGGATGATCTGAGAAGGAAGGTGAGATACAGCAACATGTTTCTCAACTCTGTATTATATCAGTTCTGTAGAAACAGAGAAAAATATGTGTGAAAGGACCAAATGATGTTGAAAAGTAAAAATGGTCAGAAGCAATCAAGACTTTAGAGACACTTAAAATCACTATAGAGATGTTTTAAAGTTATTTTAACTACTTTTCTTGTGTAATCAACTTTCAAAACAGCTTAAAACAACTTTCATTCAATTCTGGTGGAGGGAGTGGTACATGCTCCACCCGCTCTGGACCGCTGCCCCCCTCTTTTTCACTTCCTTCTCTTTCTATTAGTTGTATGATTTTGGGGAAGCTTCTTGTGGTTCTTTATGTTAGTCATGGGTTTCTTTCTGGTTACCATGGAGAACCACAAACAAATACAATGACTGATAGTGATGCTGGAGTATTTTTTTAATGTTTCTTGTAAAATGCTATGCCTAGCAAGCATATGTATCCCACTGCATCTGACGAAGACTCATAATGCAAAGCAGATGTGATCACGAGCATCACACACACACACACACACACTCTCTCTCTCTCTCTCTCTCTCACGCATAGTAACCAACACGCATAGTAACCAACATGCAAAGGAGGAACTGCTGCTAAATTCAAAGAAGATTTTAATAAGCAACTT
This sequence comes from Ancistrus triradiatus, assembly GCA_025084515.1. Taxonomy (NCBI): domain Eukaryota; kingdom Metazoa; phylum Chordata; class Actinopteri; order Siluriformes; family Loricariidae; genus Ancistrus; species Ancistrus triradiatus. The sequence continues at coordinate 440,260 of JAJAGP010000227.1, forward strand.
GATAAAATTCATTGTTCCCCTTTTCACCTGTTGATACAGAGCCCAATGGATTAGAGATAAAAGATTCCCCACATAATTTCTGAATTTCTGAATACATGTACAGAGCCGTAGAAGACAAACAATTTAGTCTTGATATCACGTCCTACTCATTAGTTTTACTGGCAGGATGTTGCAGTCAACACAGGATCAAAATAAAGCGATGTGGCATTATTTCAAGTTGTGTCAGGATGTGGAAAAGAAAAAAAAGAAAGTATGATTTCAGACAGGAAATTCTACTCTCTGCTTATGCCACTTCCACCCACACCAACAGACATCGAACAGAAAATTTCACCATACCTCAAACAAGTTACCCAAACAAATTTTAATGACAGTTTATTATGTTAATGGTTCAGATTGCAACATCTTAAATTAGCACTCTGTTATAAGCTTTTTCAATTATGAGATAGCACTGAAATACTTTAAGTAAAAACTTTAAATATTAAGTTCTTAATCTTAAGTTCTCAAGTCACATATGATTGAAATAAGTTCTTATATTATTATAACTTATACGTTATTATAACAGTTTGATGTATCAAACAGGTTGGACTGTTGTATCATAAGTTAACACTGTTCTCTGAGATTTCTTGAGATTTAGAAGACTGACATAACTGATCCAAACTTGCACTAATGACAAAGCAATGTGAGCAGTTGCAGAAAGAATGAGCATCTGTTTTGAATTCAGTCGGATTTGTTATGTCTGCTTCTAAACTTACAATTAAGTTTATTTGATCAGTCTGATCCCATTATACTCAGCAAAGCAATGTTAAGCCAAACCAGGCTAACATTAGGAAAAAAGCTCTAAAATAAGTCCCAAAAAGAAGGATCATTAGTTGATTTGATGTTAGCTTAATAAAATAAGGCAAGAAAAAACATATTGCCCTCTAATGACATGTATAATTTTTATTAAGAATGTTTGGCAGAGTTCCAGTTTATATGGTAATGTCAGATTACAGATCACATGTCCTTACATTCAAAATTTTAATAAAATTTCCTGCTTGTTTGTTTTCAGATATTTGATTCCACCACAGACAACGCCCGCCTTGTTCTCCAGATTGACAATGCTCGTCTAGCTGCAGATGATTTCAGAGTCAAGTGAGTCACTGATTATTCTATCTATCTATCTATCTATCTATATACAAACAAGCAAGATTTCTGGCTCTCACAGACCCGTCTTCTGCTTATGTCCTCCACTCGTTACCTGTATTAATGGCACCTGTTTGACCTCGTTATCTGTATAAAAGACACCTGTCCACAGCCTCAAACAGTCAGACTCCAAACTCAACCATGGCCAAGACCAAAGAGCTGCCGAAGGGCACCAGAAAATTGTAGACCTATAGGAAATTGTACAGTGAATCTACAATAGGCAAGCAGATTGGTGTGAATAAATCAACTGCGGGAGCATTGTAAGAAAATGGAAGACATACAAGACCATTGATAATCTCCCTCGATCTTGGGCATCATGCAAGATCTCATCCCGTGGGGTCAAAATGATCATGAGAACGGTGAGCAAAAATCCCAGAACTACATGGAGGGACCTGATGAATGACCTGCATAGAGCTGGGACCAAAGTAACAAAGGCTACCATCAGTAACACTACGCCAAGAGGGACTCAGATCCTGCAGTGCCAGGCGTGTCCCCCTGCTTAAGCCAGTACATGTCCAGGCTCGTCTGAAGTTTGCCAGAGAGCATATGGATAATTCAGAAGAGGATTAGGAGAATATCATGTGGTCAGATGAAACCTAAATAGAACCTTTTGGTAAAAACTCAACTCATCGTGTTTGGAGGAAGAAGAATGCTGAGTTGCATCCCAAGAACACCATACCTACTGTGAAGCATGGGAGTGGAAACATCATGCTTTGGGGCTGTTTTTCTGCAAAGGGGACAGAACGACTGATCCGTGTTAAGGGAAGAATGAATGGGGCCATGTATCGTGAGATTTTAAGCCAAAACCTCCTTCCATCAGTGAGAGCACTGAAGATGGAACGTGGCTGGGTCTTCCAGCATGACAATGATCACAAACACACCGCTCGGGCAACAAAGGAGTGGCTCCGTAAAAAGGTCCTGGAGTGGCCTAGCCAGTCTCCAGCCCTCAGCTCCATAGAAAATTTGTGGAGTGAGTTGAAAGTCCGTGTGGCACAGTGACAGCCCCAAAACATCACTGCTCTAGAGGAGATCTTGGGGCCAAAATACCAGATACAGTGTGTGCAAACCTGGTGAAGACTTACAGGAAACATTTGACCTCTGTCATTGCCAACAAAGGTTATGTTACAAAGTATTGAGTTGAACTTTTGTTATTGACTAAATACTTATTTTCCACAATAAATTACAATTAAATTCAATGTATATATACAATGTATTTATACAAAATCCCCATATAACCCTTCCAAATCTCAGCAGCTTGCATTTTACTTTTGCAGGTTTGAGAACGAGCTGTCAATCAGGCAGTCTGTGGACGCAGACATTGCCGGGCTCAAGAAACTCATTGATGACACAAATATGGGTCGCATGAATGTTGAAGGAGAGATTGAAGCCTTGAAAGAAGAGCTTCTCTTCCTCAAGAAGAACCACGACCATGTGAGTTGTCTGAATTTATAGTTTACTTTGCTATAGATTTAAGATGCTTTATTTAAGAGGCTCAATAGCTATGTTTATTATAAGTAAAGTTTACTATATGCATGCTGCTTATTAATAATTCTAAATAATTGCACACTTTTAAAAGAATCACCATGGATCCAACAATCAGATGTTCACTGTTAAGGTCACAAGACTGGGATTAGCACTGATGAAGTCATAACAATCCATAGGCAAGAGTGCTATCATGCTAAAATAAAAAGAAGAAAATGGAAAAATGTAATTAGTTTGTAATTCACTTTACATTAAAATACATAATTATAATTATTAATACATAAATGCATTAGTATTTCATCAGAAATTTTGCAAAATATAACAGTAAATGACATATATACTGTTATACAGGCTACAATTATTATTAGTTATTATTAGATTATAGTCTTAGTCATACTAAGGCAATGTAACTTTTGGAAGTAAATGATGGTGATGATTTTGTTTCCCATCTTCTGTCAAACTTAACCAGAAGTCACCAAATAAGGTCAACTGAATATGGCCAACAAGATCCATTCTATTCATTTTTTAAATTAATAATAGAATTGAAGTCTTAGTCTTAACATCAGATTCAAAATAAAACGTGTTCATTGATTGGACACAGAATGAGAAGAGCAGTAACTTGTTTTTCCCTATTGGCCAGTCAGACTGAAGATTTTATGTAGGCATGTAGAGAAAATACTGATTTATTGTAATTGAATGGATTGTTGACATTCTATAACAATAAAAAGTTCGGTTTATAATTAACATTACCTCAGACAGACGCCTTGGTCTCAACAGCAATTTCCGAGTCAACCTTACCTCAATACCAAGACAAGATCAAGTCCAAGTCCAAATGAATTTGAGGCCGAGACAAGACCAAGACTCGTTTATGATCTCGAGACCTCGAGTACTACCGCACTAATGAAAACATATATAAACTTCTGATACACATTTATTTTCAACTGTAACTGTAAATATGTTTATTTATCACCACTTGACAGTTCTTTGAAAATTCTTCTAACAGGAAGTTGCAGATATGCGTAGTCAGATCGCACAATCTGGCGTGCAAGTAGATGTAGATGCTCCAAAGGGGCAAGACCTTTCTCAGGTCATGGAGGAAATGAGGGCAAACTATGAGAAGATGGCCCTCAAGAACGCAGAGGACCTGAAAATGTGGCATGAAAACCAGGTACAAACATTTATAATATTCAGCGTCATAATATTCTGATTCAAGATTCATAATAACAATGTATAATAAGACAACTTATTAAGAATTATTATTTTTATTTAGAAAAATAAGTTGAAGGAGATGCAAGCTGTTAATTGTTATTAAATAGTAGTTTAATAACATCGACCTTTTCCTGTTTTGTCTGTGTAGATGTCAGAGGTGCAGGTGCAGGTGACCCAGAACACTGAAGCATTACAGGGAGCTCAACTCGAAATAAATGACTTGCGAAGACAAATTCAGACACTGGAGATAGAACTGGCATCCCAACAAAGTCTGGTAATGCTCTAACCACACAACATTTCAAACTTTATCAATTCAGTCATGTGTAATGACACCTACAAACATGTTATTATACCTTCACACTACTGACCAGATTTCTCCTGCCCACACATGCAAAACTACACTTTGTTTCATCACACACATAGCCATACATCATCAGAGCAGTACTTTGATTATTAATTATTTTAGTCCCTTAAATCTTCTCTGTTGTCCATTTCCAATAGAAAGCGTCACTGGAAGAGACCCTGCGAAACACAGAGCTCCGCACAAATAATGAGATGGAGAAATACAATTCCATCATCATACAGCTGGAAGGAGAGCTGGCACAGCTAAGGGCTAAGATCACTGAGCAAGGTCACGATTATGAAGCCCTGCTCAACATAAAAATGAAACTAGAAGCAGAGATTGCTACCTACAAGAGTCTCTTGGATGGGGGAGATTTGAAGTATGGATTCAATCATATATACATGAATATAGTTGAATACAACTAATACCAAGTAGTACAACTGACTGATTTACTTTTGTTCCTCAGGCTCCTAGACGCACTCGACTAAAGAACAAAACACTGCAAGACAGAGCGAAATAAAGCGCTACAAACATGACATTTCAATTTTTTGTCAATTTTGTTCTGCCACATTGTTGGAAAAACATTAAAGTCGCATCCTTTTCCAGCATGTCTGTCATTTCTGTACTTTAACAAAAAATCGCCATGTTTTAACTATGTGAATGCACTCAACACCTTTCATTGAAGATAAAGCAGTAAATATGAATAATCTGTGTAGAATTAGAAGTTGCAAAAAATGTTTGGGAACACTGACATTGTCTATATTTCAGCAGTAGTTTCTTATAGTTCCCATTCATAATATAGTATTACACAAACATTTTTAGTATTAATTTTTTTAAGTTGAGCACATGACTAATCATTCACACTCGGGACTGGGAAACATCAGTGAAGTGCTAACTTGTGTATCAAACAGGGTACAGTGTATCTGTAGCAGTACAGAAATGTTCTCAAATTGTAGACACTTTATCCTGATTGATGAACACCCTGATGAACAGACATTGTGTGTTTATTTTATGGGAGTGGCACCCCTATCTTATCTAACAAAATTTACATTGACAACATTTAGCAGACGCCATTACCACTGGCCCAACAGTGGCAGCTTGTCAGATGTGGGACTTGGACCCTTGACTTTCTGGTCAATAGTCCACTAGTAAATAGTTCTGGTTAATAGTCCAGTAGCTCAACCACCCTCAGTCCCATGATAATCATGATAGACAATGAAATTACATTTGTGTGGCTATTAATTTAGGCAGACTGTGTTTGTATTTTATTTGATTTAGATGAAGATCACACATTTTTATCTGTAATTAATTCAGAAATCCATGTAATTCTAAACAGTTCAGTCTTTTTTTCTTGTGACTGCCCGTGTAAAAGTATGACAGGGAAAAATACATAGTCTAAGAAGAACTTCAAGTTTTCATAATTTGTGTATTTTATGGTTTACAGTTCAACTAGTTGAATAATTGTGGAGAATTACAGGTACTAATAAAATAGCTATCAATAATTAAAGCCTGCTAATGGCATTTGAGTAAACCTACAGTGAACAGTTTCATTACAAATCCAACCACTTACAATAGAAATGGGTGTAACATGAATGCACCTGCGGTCTGCGCTATGTGTCCAACAGACCCAGTCTCCACGCCAAGTGAGTACTCAAACTTGGGAAACTCTAGAGAGGTAGAACACAGACGTACACCACTCATCCAAACCTCAACTCTCTACACTAAAGGCAAGATAGAAACCAGGGTGGTTCAGCACTGCAAAAGAGTAAACTCTTGCGAGGTGAAGTTTCAGCTGCATTTTTAGCTGTTGCATTTTAGAGTGGTCAGGAATCTCACCATATCTCTGGTCAGGCTCCTATAAAGACCAGGCAAGATCAGCGACCTTAATGATCAGGAATTTTCATGTGCCTGTAATGATTGCCAGCGTTTCTAGCACAGTAATTCCAGGTATATGTCTGTGTTCTGCCTTGCCAGAGGCTCTCAGAGATATAAACAGTGCAAAATCGACTGTACCATACCTAAGGTATTTGCATCTAGTAAAAGTACAGTCAGTTTTCAAAATGTATTTTTATACTTCTTTTCTTCTCCCAGAATAGTGAGTAGATTGTAGTGACAACTGACAATTTTAGCTGATTTTCAGCAAACTCAAAATGTTAGCCAAAAAACAAAGATTTCTACAGTAGTACACATTAAAACACAAAAAAAGTTTACTTACATTGTTTGGTAATGGCATTTTTTGATGTTACGCACTAATTTTCTCCATTAGGGACACATGTACTTCAGAACAATGGACTCCCACTACTTAGCATGTATCCATGAGATGCAAGAGTGCAGCATAAACTGGTCTGAAATGCAGGGATGAGGCTAGAATTAGGTTCTATCATGGACTAAAAAACCCTGTGACTTTGCAACACATCCACCAATGTTAAATGTGCTAGTTTCCCACAGCTTTATATACACTACATAGACAAAAGTTTGTGGACATCTCTTCTAATTACAGAGCTCTGCTATTTCAGCAATACTCACTTGTAACATATTCATAATATATAAAGCATGCATTTCTGGATTCTCCATAGACAGTGGCAGTAGAATGGGTTGTACTGAATGCCCCAGTGACTCTCAGTATGACACATTTATAGATTTCTGCCTCCAACAAGTCAGTTCATCAATTTCCTGCCTTGCTGTCCTTAAACAAAGTCCGTAGAGACCTGGAAAATGCACTGGAATGCCAAAAGTGAGCCAGGGCTTTCTGGCTAACATCAGAATCCAGCATCACAGTAATGTTTGATTTAATTGGAGTGATAGATTCATTTCCTTAATAATAGTCTTGCTGAATCTAGTTCAAAGGTGCTGTTTTGAAACAGATCAGTTTTGAAACAGAGTCGTTTGAATGCCCTAGGATATTCCCTACATTTCAGAAAACTGCTACTACAGTAATACAGAACATCAAGATGAAGCTTGGCTGGTGTGTTACGCTTTATTTGCTCTGCATGGAGTACTTCATGTTTAGATAAACTGTACATTTCTACTTATGTCTCAGCACACCATGTTTATCAGAACAACTTTACCTTGACTTTAGTCTCAAAATGACTTTATCTTTAGATATACAGTTCTTCTTTAAACGTAACAGACTATCAGATCCTTAGGTCATGTGATTACCTTCATGTATTCCAACAGTTTCGAAGGTGTTTTCCTTTGGGATAAAAGTAAAGGGATGCTCATTGTTAACTCTAATATTTCTGCTCTGTGATTATTATGGAGTCAGTTTGCATTGCATATATACCTGCAATTAGGAAACCAAATCATCATGACTATGCATGAAGTGAGCATGTATCAAGGATGCCTTCATGCAGGAGTAATATATGAATTCATGTACTAATTAAGGTAGAACATGAATGTTAAGCATTACTAAAGCATTACTGCTTCATGAGTTCATTGTGTTTGTGCACCTCAAAGTAAAGCAATACCTAGTTTTATTATAATTCCTAGCACTTAGGCAACACAATAACATGTAATCTATGTTAGTGATGTTTTCACAAAAGATATCAAATGAAATGAATAACACTTAAATGACTATGGGAATACAAGACCATAATATTACGTTAAAATCCTGATTGCTACAACAAATAAGAAGCATATGTTTATGCATAATTTACATGAACACAATAAGCAGTATTCTGATACCAAGTCATATAAATAAAACAACCAGTCATTGCATTGCTGAATAGAACTTCTGTTCTTCAGAGCTTAAATAGTTTCAAGCAAAAGCAAGCAGAATGGGGGAAGGGTGGAGTAGGATGGGGGAGGGTTATGGATGTGGGGCTGGTGTCACTGTGATAGAAAGGGTAAATTAGAGGGAGAAAGAGAAGCAAGAAGAGAGGACGGTGTATACTGGACAGAAATCATTGGGCTGTCATCTTGGAATTGTGTATTATGTATAATGTTATGTTAGTTTGGCGATACAGGGAAAAGAGAAGGAAATGAGAAGGTAAGCTATCCATGTGTGTATTTGTGTATCAGTGAAAACACCATAAGTAATGTCTATGTTCAGTGATCTTATTGAAGTATTTCTGGTCCTCAAGTTACCCTTTTTAAAAGAAATAAAAAACCATTTGACAGAGAACCATATGAAGAGAGAGGGAGAAGAAATGTAAATTCAGTGGCTGGCAGATGGTTTGTTGATAGTTGATTATTAACACTAAAACACACTAAGACATAGTATTAGTTTTGTACTGTTGATACATTCCAATATGTGTTTGTCGTGCAACTGTAAACTGCAGTGCCCAGTAGTTTTGGGAGAGTAAAGACTTTACCAGTGGAGACCAGTGGTGTGCATTGGTTACATTATCCATTAAAATCCAGTGTGACACAGAGGGGGGCACCAAACAGGCCATTTGTTCCTATAATTATTAACTTTAAAGTTCTAAATTTGGTGCTTTCATTTAGTGTATTACTGTAGCAAAGTCACATAGCAACATAGATATTCCACAGCGGCAGCAATACAATTGTCACTAATGGATAGTTATTTGTGAAAAAGTGCCATGCACAATGTGTGTGTGTGTGTGTGTGTGTGTGTGTGTGTGTGTGTGTGTGTGTGTCCAGAGGATGTTCTCTTTGTAAATAGATCCCAGGCTGAATTCTTGGCATTCCGTGAGCAGCCATTTTTGGGGGAAGTGTAGGATGTGTGAAACATACTGAAATGTAGGCAGAAAAAAGGAAGATGAAGCTGATATGCAAATAAAATATTGAGTAACTGTTTACTGGACAACAATATAACCTGTTTGATTTTATTTCTGACGACTGTTCATTTTAACACTTCCAACATGCTGAATTGTGGGAATTATTACATTTATTATAATCACTTCATGTAAAAATTGCAATGTGTATACTTATTCTGAATTACAGGGTTTTTTTTTCAACAATAAATAATTGCTTTTACTTAATTTGTACTAATCCTCAGAGTATCCAGGGTGTAAGCATGCCCTTGGTGGGATGCCAGTCCATCCCTGAATTAGAAGGGCTCAATGTTGAAGTTCCAGGGAAATATTCCTGATTGGCCTCACTCCCTCAAACACAGCTAACTGTGTCTGCATGTGACCCACAGTGTGGCCAGAAGGCATTGCCAGGACTCGAAGTCAAGTCACCATGGTGGTTGGCAAACATATTAGCCCGCTGTGCCATCTGAGTGCCTATTTGTCAGATTATTCATGTAAAATGATTGTTTAGTAGTTGCACAGCGGATTCTTGCCTACATTGTTCTTATTTTGTGATGGGAAGTTGGTGTGCTCACTCAATGAACATTGCCATTTCCTGTTTGGCTGCTGAATAAAATAAGTTTAGCAAATGGTTGTGTTCTGTATTATTTTAACCCATACTGGGATAGTCAGCATTCAGAATAGTACTGAACAAACTTTTAGGGTTGCACAATCAAGATGTACAGTTAGGGCTAGTGCAAGTCTAGTTTAATTTGTTTAGTGAGCCTTGTTTAGCTTAATAAAAATTCCTCTGTCTGCAGTGTTAACATGTTTGGAAGGCAGATACTACAAAATTGACATTGTGCATTGTGATTGGTCAACAGGGGAGTTCAGGATTTTACCCTACAAGGACTAAAGTTTTAAAAAATCTGTTGCAAAAGTGCCTGGTTCCTGAAGGGTTAATGCAAATGCAACAACAAAACATCATATGGAATATTAGCTAATTTAGTTAGTAGCCATTTCATCTTGAGGACTACAGAGGTTAATGTAGTTTGACATGTGAAGCTATGCTGTATGTTGTGAACTTTTCAATTAATGATACAAAATTAATGATGGACACTTATCTAATACTGACATACTTTCTGTAAGAGAGCTGATTGGGCAACAAATTGGCTGTGTCTTTTTTTCAGTGTCCTCAGTGTTGGGCCAGCACATCCCTACTGCAAACTATAACACTTACACTCACTGATCACTTTATTAGGAATACCTCCTTGTTTCTAGACTCATTATCCCATTGTATCAACTTCACTTATCATACTGAAGCACTTTGTAGTCCTACAATTACAGGTGTAGTCCATAAATTCTCCACGTACTTTGTTAGTCTCCTTTACTCTGTTCTATAATGGTCAGGAACACCACAGGATGCTGATGGCTGGAGACTTTTGGTTGGTGGACTATTTTCAGTCCAGCAGTGACTCTGGGGTATCTAAAAACTCCAGTAGCACTGCTGTGTTTGATCCACTCACACCACCACCACCACACCTGTGTCACTGCAGTGCTGAGAATGATCCAACATCCAAATAGTACCTGATCTGTGGTGATCCTGTAAAGTATGTAGAGAAGCAGATGAACTACAGTCAGTAATCATAGAATTACAAAGTGCTTCTATATGGTAAGTGGAACTGATAAAATGGACAAGTGTAGAAACCGGGAGATGTACCTAATAAAGTGTTTGGTGAGTGTACATTTTGTACCCTAAAGTACCCTAAAGTGCAAATTCTAATGTAGCAAATCTGACAGCATCATAAGTATCATGATCATTATTTTTAAATTTGCTTTAAAGACAGGTACATTTACTGTCTCTCTTTCTGCTAGATGTGGTAAAGATGCACTGGTCGTCTGAGTGGGCAGAGCAACACTATGACATCACCTCTACTACATCACCTCCTGCCCACCCTAAACCTCTTTCCTACCCGCAGCCCAGTCATCCCGCTTTCTCTGGGTATTCCGATGACATCAGTGCCCTTAGTGCCTCTACCCTACTGAAACGCTATGCTGAAAGGTATTCCTTCAATCCAGTCTACCCAGAGTCCGGCACATTCCGGAGAAATGAGCCCACCCAGGATGCCTGGTCTGTGGGCTATAACCCAGAAGGGCTAGAGGGAATAAAGGGTACTTTAAGCAGCACAAATAATCTTTCAGAGCAATTTAGCACTGGTGCTCTATCTCAGGAATACACTTCCACATATAGTGGTCCACACTACCCTAGACCCACCTACCTACCCCAGCCAGCATTTGCCTTGCCACCGACCTACCCAGCTCCTGCTCCAGTGTATACATATCCCCCCGGAATAACCACCCCTAGTTCTCCATCCCTGCTTCATTCTGGCTTACATCCACCTCTAAGCAGCAGCCTGCAGAGCAGCCATGTTGTTCAGGGCCTGAAAAGGCCTGAGGAGTTCCAGGATCCACCACTCAACAGGACTTTTGGACTTGATCAGACCAAAAGTGCAAGAGTCTTATCCTATACTGTTAGGGATAACGGTGATCAGCCTGGTAGTAATGCTGTTGGGAATGACAGTGCAGAGCTGCAAAACTTCAGGCCAGACAGGCTTCTCTCACAGCCAGATTTGAAGGTAGAGTTGGTGAGGAAAACTAGTTATTTACAGCCCCCTGAGGCCCCCTCTTATGGAGGTCCAGAACAATACACCTATCCCTAAGTCTATTTGATTTATGCAGTGAATGACGAAAATAGCTTTCAGTGAAGAAGTCTTCTGTTGTATCTGCTTATGCTCACTCTGTAGAAACAGAAATGTGGTGAAGATAAGAGATCATTAGTGGATTAACTTGATTGCAGTTTATTTTTGTTTTATGTTTTTGAGGCTTAAGAATTCAAACTTAATGCATCGTATTTTATCAGGAGTATAAAAATGGGTTCCAAAAAAAATTTGGCTAGCTACATCCTGAAATTTCAGCATTTCCTCTTCCTAGCACTGTATTTTGTTCTCTATTCTCCCTCCTGATGTAATTAATCAGAGTAGAGAAGCATGGCAAGCACTAATTCACCAAGCCAATCAATAAAATTCAGTCTCAGGGAATGTTGAAATGGCAAAGGAAAGCTGGAAAAACCATTAGAAACAAAAATAAGTCTGACTAGACAATTTAAGGTTTAAGTAAGTCATCAGAAATGTATACTCAGGAAACACTCAGGAATTTATGTTGTACATCAGAACATAAATATGAATGTTTACAAGGATATGGTATTGAAGAGCTTTGTGAATGTGATGCACACTAAATGTGTATATTATTGTAATAACAACAATAGAAACATAAAACATGCACACTAAAATATGAGAAATATGCAATCAGGGAAGGTTTTCTCTGCAAAGTCTTGAATGTATCTACTTTTACTCAGGAATAGTGAATGAAGTCATGCTTTTCTTTACAATCTGAAAATCTTTTTTTTCCTTTTCTTAATCTGTGGTTTATAATATGGTCTTACATTTAGAATGAGTTACTGCAAAACTATGGTTAACATAGTTAGAGATATCCCTCAGCTGCTTACCATTAACACTCGGCCACTGTGCACCCACTCAATAGAAAACAGGCCTTCAGACATGTTTAGACTCAATTCTGTATGCACTGCATCATGTTGTAGGGTTTTTTCCAAATAGATAATGTCGTGGAATTGACCACTCACCTCATGCTGCTCTGCAGACATGCTTCAGCAACTGTGCTGTTTAGTGCCAGCCATGCTCTTCTGAGGCCTGTTTAGATACAAAATTCTTTTGAGAAGGTTAAACGCATAAACATATTTGAGTTTAAAATGACTCTTAGTTAAACACTGGGTAATAAATGGCACGAGTGTTAATTATGTAGTCTTCAGTGTTTAAATACTTGTATGTCTGTAATTTACCAAGCTGTCTGAATCCACTGTTGTGCGCTTTTGTGTTGATTTTTTGAAGGTGTAAGTGCAAGTGTGTATTAATCCTTAGAACATCTACCTCAGGAAACGTGTGCAAAATAAAGGCAACTGTACTAATGAACATTCTGTGTGTTATATTTTTCATGGGGGCATGGGTATGTTTGACACACTTTAACTCTGAACTGCTATAACCCACAGTGAAACAAGAAATTTACTAAAATAACCCTGTGATCTCTATAATTACAATGCTCGCTGGAGCATACACTTATAATCAATAAATATATATATATTATGAAAGAGAAAAATGAGAGACAATACTATATGTACATATATATATATATATATATATATATATATATATGTATATATATATATATATATATACGTATATATACACACACACATATATATATATATATATATATATATATATATATACACACACACACATATATATTTATACTGTATATAGCATTGTCTCTCATTTTTCTCTTTCATGTTAAGTGATCCTTCATTTTTCACCTGATTTTACATTAAATTATTCTATACCCCACCATTCAGAAAATGAAAAATAACTAGGATATATTAAATATATCTACTGTAAGTAGGAACCAGAAGTAGCTGTTCGTGTAAAAAAAAAAAAAAACATCAAAGGTCTGTACATCAGTGCTGCACATTTCGTTATATCAATAAATATCAATAAAATTTAGACTGTAGTTTTTTTAAGAAACCTCCACCACAGTCCCTCAGGAAAAGGAAGTGAAACTTGACTTTAAAAGCACTGACTTTTTAATTCAAACCTCCCAACATGTTTTCAAATTTTCTTCTGTTTAGCTCTTTAGAAACTAATCCCCACCTACAGTTTGTGTGTGCCTGCACGCAGAGTGGCAGATGTTCTATTATCTGCAGACCCCTCCTCTTGTCTATGAATGTGCATCCCACACATGCTAGTAGCCTACACACAAAATTCAGTCTCACAAAGCTCACACAAAGCTCAGTTGCTTTTTTACTATAAGAAAATGATACACTATATTTGTATTTTGTGTGTTGCATGAAAAGTGTTAAATTAACTTCTAAAGAGATTTAACATTGTCTCAGATAAAAGATGGCCCCACTCAGTACATTGTAAGTATAACTTTACCAGTTAAAATTTGAGAGTAAATTTCAACACCTACTGGAGTCATACATTAACTCAATAGAACACTCATGTGTTAACACTCGGTGTTAACTAATATTACATAATTTAAAATAGTGATTATATTTATACAAACAGTGATTATATTTTTTTAACTCTAGACAGTGTTACTTTAAATTTACTCCTCAGTGTTGATTTTAATTTACTCTTATATTGTTCCTGAGTCACTGTTATCTAACAAATGTGTTTGAAAACAGAGTGTCTATGGAAAACAGCTGCAACATGGAAAAACCATTAAAGTTAATCATAAAAGCTTTATTTTAGCTTTCTCCAGATGTTTTGTTGAACACTGGACTGTCAAATCCACAATTAACAGCGATAATGAACAGTGAAGTAACTGCCATATGCAACTGAGCTAGTGACCACTAATTCAACATAGAAATCATATGGCAGCATGGTACACCAAACCAGTTGTAACTGTACATTTTACAAGCCTTTTGCGACTCAAACTGTCTGCCGTACACAAGGTCCTTGACATCAACCACACAGAAGTCTTTTTTGGGGAAAGCAGCTTGGAACGCATAAAAATGCTCCTTAAAACTTAAGCTCTCCAGCAGCAGTAGTGTTCTTTTTTTTGCTGTTGTTTTTCTTTTTCTTTTTTTTTTTTTGCTGATCTCCATTTTTTGTACTTGCTGATGATACATCCTATTTTCTGGAAAACAGGCATTTCTTGAGCAACATCAGCACAAACAAATAAGTCAGGACATGTTCTTCCTCATGGTACTTTAACCATTTGTCACACCGGTGTTGAGCGAAGCTTTCTATTTTAGAGCTCGATCTCTACCTACGGTGAAAATAGACAATGAAATGTGAAAATTCTCCTGGAACAAAAATTGTCAACTTATTCTGTGTTCTATTTTTGAAGCTCTTCTGTTGTCTCTTTTCTGTGTTTTGCTTTAAATGACATAGACCACATGTGAATATTGGGACCAGTGTTTCATATGCAATGGGGATAGTGAATCAGGACATCATGACAAGGCAATGAAGTTCAACAATCAAATTTTTCAAATAGGTGATGCCCTATTAGTGGTACAAAAATTATGTTAACTCTCTGTAGCAGCAGTAACAACAGATGCCATTACCAGTAAGTTAACACCAACCAAACAGTAGTGGCATGCTACACAAAAGGAACAAATCCTTATTGTCTAAGTTAACCACAGGGGTTAGTTTCTCCTTTCCACATATCCATAGTTGAAAGACTGTATTCTACCACACAGTTCCTCATAAAATATTGTTTTCAGCAATATACTTCAACACAAGCTTTACCTCAAACTGCGCAACCACTTCCAATTTAGCATGCATAACATCTACTGAAAAAATTGCAATAGTGTGGAAGTACTGAAGAGAATTTAGTAAACAGTCACTTTCCACACCATACACATTTGAGTGGCCAGGATTGCACTCGATGGACAGACACTGATCTACAGTGGTGCTTGAAATCCTTTCTATATTTCTGCATAAATATGACCTAAAACATCATCAGATTTTCACACAAGTCCGAAAAGTAGATAAAGAGAACCCAGTTAAACAAATGAGACAAAATATTATACTTTATCATTTATTTATTGAGGAAAATGATCCAATATTACATATTAGTGAGTGGCAAAAGTATGTGAACCTTTGCTTTCAGTATCTGGTGCGACCCCCCTGTGCAGCAATAACTGCAGCTAAACGTTTCCTGTAACTGTTGATCAGTCCTGCACACCGGCTTGGAGGAATTTTAGCCCATTCTTCCATACAGAACAGCTTTCAGTTGCTTAGAAGTTACCCTGTGGTCCTTCGTGACCTCATCAACTATTATAAGCCTTGTTCTGCGAGTGATCTTTGTTGGTTGACCACTCCTAGGGAGGGTAACAAATTTTTCCAGCCTGATGAGCATCAACAACTGTTTTTCCGAGGTTCTCAGAAATCTCCTTTGTTTGTGCCATGATACACTTCCACAACCGTGTTGTGAAGAGCAGACTTTCATAGATTCCTGTTCTGTAAATAAAACAGGATGCCCATTCATACCTGATTGTCATACCATTGATTGAAAACACCTGACTCTAATTTCACTTTCAAATTAACTGCTAATTCTAGAGGTTCACATGCTTTTGCCACTGACTAATATGTAATATTAGATCATTTTCTTCAATAAATAAATGACCAAGTATAATATTTCTGACTCATTTTTTTAAAGGGGTTCTCTTTATCTACTTTTAGGTCTTGTGTGAAAATCTGATGATGTTTTAGGTCATATTTATGCTTAAATATAGGAAATTCTAAAGGATTCACAAACTTTCAAGCACCACTGTATCTGCATGCAGCACTCAAAGATACTCTCAAAGATACTCTTTCAGCTTCAAAATTACAGTCTGAAATCATCCCTGTCTGTGAGGCAAAAGTGGCAACAGTTTATTGCACTAACTAACTGAACAAAGCCAAAAAATCTGTGAAGACCTAGTTTCTCACTTGTTATTTGAACAACAGTTCCATGTATGGCAATACCCAAAACTGGGATATCAGTGCTCTCACTTTCAAGGAATTTAAGATCTCTGCCAAGAGGTTCCAAAATCAAGCTAAACCAATATGTCTTAATATCTTGAGAATGGACAGCAAAGAAGTTTATACTGACCAAACATATGAATTGTACTTTGGTGACAAGTTTCTTAATGTAAAATAAATACCCAACCATTTATGTACTGTATTTTTCTATGCCAAACCAGATAACTAGATCCGCTCTATGAGTCATAGTAATGCTCCTTTTAAAGTGGACTGTGGAAAAAGTAAACTACAGAGTCCAAAGGTTAGTTAAAGTAAATTAAAATATGACTTGTATTATTGCTACTGGAATTACACGGCTACAAAATTCAATTCCAGTCATATCTACATATCTATTTTTGTTATAAACTTCCTTCAAGTATGAGAAGAGGGGAACAAAAACAGCTTTTCAGGCCTGCAACACATTTCAAAATAATGGTCTTTGAGGACCAAACATGGGCAGAGGATTTCCAGTTTATAAACAAAAGTGTAAGAAAATTATTGAAATGTTTAAAACAATGTTCTTCAAAGAAAGACTGGAATGGATTTGCATATTTCAGTCCTTACTCTTTCTGATTTGGCTTGTTTTGCATTGTCTTGTTGAAAAATGCACAGCCACCTGCTTCTGGACATGGTTAACATAAGGCTTCTTTTTTGCACAGTAAAGTTTGAAGTGGCATTTGTGAATGTTCCTTTGTATTGTAGTGCTTGATAAAAGTTTGATAAAGTAATCCCTTAACCACGTGGTTCTATCAGCTATTGATGAATGACAGATATTGATGCAATGCCGTCTGAGGGATCGGAGATCACAGCGCTTCAGTTTAGGCTTGTGCCCTTGTGTATTTTCTTCACACAGGTGCATGATATATGCAATATTAAGAGGCTTGTCTGAGAAATTAGTATCAGGGTCTAGATTAGACAATACATTAAGATGCATATCAGGTTGAAAAGAGACAAGTATATTTAAACTGTAGTATGGTCACAAAAACTGAGCTCTGGGAAGGGCTGTAGATATAAAAGTTCATGGGCGACTGGGCTTGCCAATGCAGTGGGCCCTTTCAAACTCCACCTGCTTTGGGTTCATTTTAATGTGAAAAGGGAGTAGTTTTTCACCTTGGTTGCCGACTCCTGTCAAGTTTCTGATTTTGAATCAATGTTGTTTCTGTGTTACTGGTTTTCTAAGTACTCTGTTTCAGCAGAAGGTTTATTAGTAGTGATCCGAACACTTTATAATGCATTTAAAGTAGATAAAGAGGAAGTCTCCTCTCTTCGATTTTGAGTAGGTGAGACTATACTTTCAGTTCCTGATCATCTTTGAAGAGTTTATCAATTCTAAGGTTATTTATTAGTGCTTTAGGTTTGTCAGTCCTAATTCATTCAAGTGAGAATATTGCCAGTCAGTTTGCCCTCCTTCTTTGTTTGTTAATTGACTAATTAACAATTTATTATTGTTGACTAATTTATTGTTTAAAATGACTTATAATAATTGATACATTCTCTTGCCTTTTCTGACTCTGACCATTTGCTCAAATATAAAGTTGCCTTGAAAGCCGCTCACTCTTCTTACTACTCTAATTTAATTATTCTAATTAATGGATCCAGTCATCATCCCAAACAACTTTTCTCTACTATCAGCAAACTCCTTCGACCGTCCAAAGACAAAGACAAAATTAGTTC
Organism: Ancistrus triradiatus; assembly: GCA_025084515.1. NCBI lineage: Eukaryota > Metazoa > Chordata > Actinopteri > Siluriformes > Loricariidae > Ancistrus > Ancistrus triradiatus. Next base: position 458,487 of record JAJAGP010000227.1, read on the forward strand.
TATCAATAAAGACCCTCTCCTGATTGTTCTACTTCTCTTCTCAGACCCTATAGCAACCTCGTATCGAGTTTTGCCCTGTTGAGCAGAAATTATTTCTAAATCCAAATCCTCATCATGTCAGCTTGAACCTGAAGCTCTGTCTTGCTGACATTTCTACCCCAATATCCCATATCATTAATCTTTCACTCACTACTGGCTATGTTCCCAGTGCACTGAAATAGGCTGCTGTTATCCCTATTATTATTAAAAAGTCTAGCCTTGACAGCACAGTTATGGAAAACTATAAAGCCATCTGTAATTTGCCATTTGTCTCTAAATTATGGAGAGAGTTGTTGCCTTGCTAGATTTCCTGAACACCAATAATCTTTTTGAGACTTTCTAGTCAGGTTTCCGCTCTCTTCATAGTACTGAGACAGGTCTCCTCCATGTTCTGAATGATTTCCTCTTATCCTCTGACTCTGATCTTGCATCTATACTGCTTCCACTTGATCTCACTGCAACCTTTGATATCGTTAATCATAATATCCTCATTTCATGTCTTTGTAGCATTGGCCTCTCAGGCACTATGTTGTCCTGGTTTATATCCTATTTAACTGATAGGACTCATTTTGTTGCCACTGGGAGGCACAATCATTATCTGCTCCAGTTACCCAGGGAGTTCCACGAGGCTCTGTTCTTGGACCCCTGTTGTTCAATATCCATATCCTGCTCATTGGAAACATAATTCGTTCCCATGGTCTTTATTTCCATTGTTATGCTGACAATACTCAGATCTATATTAGTGTCAAACTCACAGAATCATTCCCATTCTCCATGCTGCAATCCTGTATCCATGAGTTAACACAGTGCTTGAATTCTAACTATCTTAAATTAAAAGCCAATAAAGCTGAATTTATGATTGCCGGTACCAAGTTAGCCATCTCTTCTTATCCAGCTTGCATCCTTCCTGTCCTTCCTGTTGATGGTGTTCCTGTCCTGTCATCCTCTACTGCACAAAATCTTTGGGTTCTGTTTGACTCATGTCTCACCTTTGTTCCGCACATTAAATCGCTGACAAAGTCTGCATTTTTCCATCTCTGCAATATTGCTAGACTCCGCCCTATGCTTATCCTTGAAGATGAGGAGATACTGGTGTATGCTTTCATTACTTCCAGGTTGGATTACTACTATTCTCTACTTTATGGTTTAACAGTTAAAACTCTCCACCCAATTCAGCACAGTATATCCATATATTCCACTGCTCTCTCTCTCTCTCTCTCTCTCTCTCTCTCTCTCTCTCTCTCTCTCTCTTTCTCTCTCAGCATTTGTTGGCTTAGTTGCAATCTTCATACTACACCATGATCTATACCTTTAATACATGCATTACATGACTAAAAGTATGTGGAAACTCATTCTAATTAATGGGATTAGCTATTTCAGCCACACCTGTTACCTGGTGCATATAATCAAGCACACATGCATAAACAAAATAAAACAAAGAAAGTCTTTTTTAGTGACTAATCTAAGAGACTTGTGTAAAACAACACATCTAATATAGATTGTACAAATATTATCTCCTGAAAGCCCAATCCACAAGCTGCGAAAAAGCCTTTGCAAACACAGAATAATAAACATGCAAAAAAACCTCTGTTACATAGTTATTTACACTGGACAGGAAAGCCTGCCTGGACATACCTCTGGCAGTGCAGGAGGACCTGGCTTTAGAAACTTACTTGAGTGACGAAGCTGAAATTGAGAAAGCAGACCTCATCGTTGAACGCTAAAACAAGCACATAAAAATGATTACAACAAAACATCATGGCTGAACAGCCCATACTAGGAGGTGTGGTAGTCTACCAGGTGGTGCAGCATCCTTTTACCTGAGGTGATGTCCTCTCTGGGTCAGTTTGTGGTGAGCCAGTCCATGACTGTCCTCCATCCCATTTGAAAGAGGAAAACCATCTCAGACAAGCAGTGCATAATCAAGTCAAGTCAAGTCAAGTCAAGTCAGATTTATTTATATAGCGCTTTTTACAATGGAGCATTGTCTCAAAGCAACTTTACAAGTTTAGATTATCTCCTAATAACTACGTCCAATCCCAAATTGAGCAAGCCTAGGGCGACAGTGGCAAGGAAAAACTCCCTAGTTCTAGGAAGAAACCTTGGGAGGACCAAGACTCAAAAAAGGGACCAAACCTCCTTGGGCGGCATAGATGATAAATCTAAGAGCAAAAACTAAAGTCATGGAGTTCAAAGTTCGAATAGAAATGTGAAGTATGCACATCGACATTAAGTGGCCCGGGTATGATGATAAATCTAAGAGCGAACTACAGTCATGGAGTCATTGTCTAATAAAATGTGAATTATGCACCATCGACATTAAGTGGCCCGGGTATGATGGGGCTTGGATCTGATGATTGGAAGCAGCTTGAGTGGAGCTCCATCAGATGAACATCATGTGTGGGACCGGAACTCTGCCGGAAAAACAACAGCTCGGAGACAAAACAGAAAATGTAATTAGTTATTAATTAAGAGCACAGTGTTTAGTAACAATCACTGATGCCAAGTGTAGCATGAGACCCCGGCCCAGCATTAGCTATAGCAGCATAGCTAGAAAGCCAGAAATAGGAGAACTGGTAGGTAACACAGCCAAGAGGGATCACATGAGACATTGGCAACCCCACGAGCGGCAGAAGACAGCAACCCAACGTCTCTGATCACCATAAGGACTCTTTGACTATGAACCCCCAGCTCTGCCCTTAGTCTAAGGGAAGGATGCATGAGTCAAGATCACGAGGACCGAGCCCAGTTCAGCCAGACCGCCCACTCGACACTCCCCGCTAGCGGACAAGGCAGGCAGGCCAGACATGACTCCAGACTCCGGCCCCAGCGACCCAAAGCCATGCATCCTGGTCTAAATCTAGTCAAAGCCTGCGTAAATAAGTATGTCTTTAGCCTAGACTTAAAAACTTTTGGAGGGTGTCTGAATCTCGAACGAAAGTGGGAAGTTTATTCCACATAGTCGGGGGGCCATGTATGAGAAAGCCTTTCCCCCTGCTGTGACTTTTTCTAAATTCTAGGAACTAAAAGAAGTCCTGCACCCTGCAAACGAAGGACACAGAGACTGTTTATAGCAGTCTGCAGATTGGGGCATTGCCTTTACAACCACAGTGAGTTGGACAACAACACCTTTCCCACAGCCTCAAGTAGCTCACCATGGCAGTGCACATTGTAGACACACCTCTGCTGTAGTGCAGATCATATACACGCGGTTAAGGTACTGGACTGTGGACCAGAAGTTTGAGGTTTCTAATCCCACCTCTGCCAAGCCTTCCACTATTGGGTCCTTGAGAAAGACCCCCATAACCCACAAATGCTTGGATTGTAACAGTTGTGAATGCTAAGATTTATCAGTTTGTAAGTCGCTCTGGATAAGGGCGTCTGCTAAATGTCTAGATGTACAGTGGTGCTTGAAAGTTTGTGAACCCTTTAGAATTTCTATATTTTCTGGCATAAATATGACTAAAACATCATCAGATTTTCACACAAGTCCTAAAAGGTGATAAAGAGAACCCAGTTAAACAAAATAAGACAAAAATATTATACATGGTAACTTTATTTATTGAGGAAAATGATCCATATTACAATTAGTGAGTGGCAAAAGTATGTGAACCTCTAGGATTAGCATTTAACTTTTGGGAGGTGAAGTTTGAAATTAGAGTCAGGTGTTTTTCAATCATGGGGATGACAATCAGGTGTGAGTGGGCACCCTGTTTTATTTAACAACAGGGATCTATCAAAGTCTGCTCTTACAAAACACGTTTTGTGAAAGTGAATTATGGCGACAGAAAAGGAGATTTCTGAGGACCTCAGAAAAAGAGTTGCTGATGCCCATCCAGGCTGAAAAAGTTTACAAAACCATCTCTAAAGAGTTTGGACTCCAACAATCCACAGTCAGACATATATTTGTACAAATGGAGGAAATTCAAGACCATTGTTACCCTCCCCAGGAGTGATCGTCCAACAAAGATCACTCCAAGAGCAAGGCATGTAATAGTTGGCGAGGTCACAAAGGACCCCAGAGTAACTTCTAAGCAACTGAAGGCCTCTCTCACATTGGCTAATGTTAATGTTCATGAGTCCACCATCAGAAGAACACTGAACAACAATGGTTTGCATGGCAGGGTTGAAAGGAGAAAGCCACTGCTCTCCAAAAAGAAAATTGCTGCTCGTCTGCAGTTTGCTAAAGATCACGTGGACAAGCCAGAAGGCTATTGGAAGAATGTTTTGTGGATGGATGACACCAAAATATAACTTTTTGGTTTAAAAGAAAAGCGTTATGTTTGAAGAAAGGAAAACACTCTGTTCCAGCATAAGAACCTTATCCCATCTGTGAAACATTGTTGTGGTAGTTTCATGGTTTGGGCCTGTTTTGCTGCATCTGGGCCAGGACGGCTTGCCATCATTGATGGAACAATGAATTCTGAAATATATCAGATAATTCTAAAGGAAAATGTCAGGACATCTGTCCATGAACTGAATATCAAGAGAAGGTGGGTCAACAACCCTAAGCACACAAGCCGTTCTACCAAAGAATGGTTAAAGAAGAATAAAGTTAATGTTTTGAAATGGCCAAGTCAAAATCCTGACCTCAAAGTCCTGACCTTAATCCAATCAAAATGTTGTGGAAGGACCTGAAGCGAGCAGTTAATGTGAGGAAACCCACCAACATCTCAGAGTTGAAGCTGTTCTGTACGGAGGAATGGGCTAAAATTCCTCCAAGCCGGTGTGCAGGACTGATCAACAGTTACAGGAAGTGTTTAGCTGCAGTTATTGCTTCACAAGGGGGTCACACCAGATACTGAAAGCAAAGGTTCACATACTTTTGCCACTCACTAATATGTAATATTGGATCATTTTCCTCAATAAAATAAATGACCAAGTATAATATTTTTGTCTCATTTGTTTAACTGAGTTCTTTTTATTTACTTTTAGGACTTGTGTGAAAATCTGATGATGTTTTAGGTGATACTTATGCAGAAATATAGAAAATTCTAAAGATTTCACAAACTTTCAAGCACCACTGTACAAGTATGCTGGCCACTTGCGTCAAACTGCTGTTAAAGGCACCATGATAACACATCGGCAATCACATTGCTATTCAGCTGCTATTCCTGACATGGAGGAAACGAGGCAGCGAACTGAAACTGAATGTCTTGTCTTGCCCATTCAAGGATTATGAGTTGTCAGTGCCAGACACCAGGACAAAAAGTTCAACATAAGTTTACAAAGTGTGACACAGCAGGGTACAAGCTGAGAGCCTGTTAGGGATGGCTCTGTAACCATTCAGTCCTCCCAACTGATATAGTTATATATAGCAGACTTTGGCTCAGGCACAGCATTAACTGAGAGGCCCTGACCACGTTGGTCCATACCAGATTCACTTATTACTGTCATTAAACATGGTGCTTTAAACCATCTGGGCAGTAACTGGTAATCTAATATGAGTACCAAGCATAAATTGGTGACTGAAGAGACAGTGATTATGTTGGGAAAACAGCAGGGTCTGAAGTCTGATCCAGACCCTGCAGAAGAACCACAGCAGAAGTGCTGCAATGGCCCCTGGAAGAGTCCTCAAAGAACTCCTTAATGACCGGTGGAGGATTGTGAGAGGCTTGGGACCCACAAGACCTGAAGCACTTCATTCCGCAGGGTGACAGGTTGTGGGAGAGGTTCAACTGAATGCCCACCATGAAACTTGCAATAGGTTGTCACCAGCACGACTGAGATAATCACCTGCATCTGGTGTTGAAGGCTTGTTGGTCAGCCATACAGAAATCCACTAGAGTCATACCAGCTAAATACCAGCCTTTTGGTGGGGCTGATATTCAGCCTGAGCTTGGTAATGGAGCATGTGATAGATCTGACACTCCAGATGACAGCTGTACACCAGCTTGCCCGGATGTGCACTGACATGGTGAGCCACTTGAGGATGTGGCAAAGGTGTGGTTGTCCAACTCACTGTGGCATAAAGGCCAATGCCCCAAGCTGCAGAGTAACTATATCAGTCTTTATCATCATCTCCTTCAGCTGGGGTGAGAGGATGCTGCACCACCTGGCAGACTAACACACCTGTATGGGCTGTTCAGCCATAATGTTTTGTTGTAATCATTTTTGGCAGAACTAACATCAAGGTGGAAGTTGTGACTTGCCGGGATCATTTTCATTAGTGTTCTAAGAGTTATTTTTAGCATTCTGGGTAATGTCTACAGTTATGTGTGCTTTTGGTTTCAAATAATGCCTTCACACATGTGTATGTTATTAGATTAAAAAATGTTATCTGAGCCTGAAGGCTATTTAATTTAACTTTGTTTCCTTAGTTGTGGCATATTTTGAGTCATGCACCATTTGTAATGCAGAGCTCTTTTTAGTGCACCCATAAAAGTTTTGAATAAAGCTTCTTTATAAGCAAACATTCTTTTGTTCCTGTTTTCTTTGGCCGGCATGGCTTTAGGCAACCTAAATCCTTGATTCTACATTGCTAATTTACTGCTACTTTAGGCCGTGTTTGGAAGGCTAAATGGAAAAAGAAAATAGATTTGTTATTGCCAGCTGCCAGCTGAGATTAGTCTGAAGCTAGACCTTTCCTTAATTTATACTGTTTCTCGTTCGTGCGAAACCCGAGTGTTAGAAATGCACGACCAACATAAAATCTTATTGTTTCACTACAGGCCAATACAGTACAAGATGCATATCTGGCGCTATCTAGTGGTGGAATGTCTAAATAAGTCTTACAATAAAATGCTGCCACGGGTAACGCCTTAATTCTGAAAAAAATGTAATAATTTGTTCACAGCGCTAAGTGTGCTAAAAATGTTTTAGATTTTTTTCCTCATTTAAGAAGGCTACATGACATTCCATATTGTGTGCGCTGAACATATGGACCAATTATAGGACAGCGTTTTTTTAACCTAGAGAAGTACACTACAACCCACTCTGCTTTACCCTGCTAAGTTCCACTCACTGATAAAAAATAACTCACCAAGAAGGAATTGTTGAAATTGAATGAAACTTTATATGTATCAACGTAATGAAGATATATGCACGTGATCACAATATTAGAGTGAAAGGATAAGTTTACTGGGGAAAACTGTACACTTGAAAGGAGCAACTAGTACCCTCAAAGGCCGCTGCTAGCCTGGATACAAGATTAGATACAGTTGAGCATTGGAGTCAAACAGTGGTATCCTGTGGCACATTTGCCCACAGATTTTGCAGCTGGGCCTGCTCATCACACCAGCAGTTTGGACAGTGTGTCGTCCCACAGCAAAGGCAGGATGAAAGTGCTCACCATGACACCACCATACTCAAATTCGGCCACCATCAGATCCCAAACAGAACCTGGATTCGTCAATAAAGATGACACGGTTCCAGTCCATAGCAGTCGAGGTTTCTCATTCACAACACCACTGCAAACTAAGGCAATGGTGGCTGGCTGTCAATGACAGGACACATAATGGGTGCAGTGACAACAAATTTCCTTCTGCTAAGTGCCTAGGAATGGTCCATGCAGAGACAGGGGTGTGGAGTGAAGGTGCCACCTGTCTCTGGATGGTGGACAACAAAATTGTGGGATCTTCTGGTGGTCTGTCTGGGCAATCCGGAGCCTATTTGCCATCTGTGCATGCCCTCCAGTGCTCCACTGCTTCCAACACCTCCTAAAAGCTAGGTCATAATGGCTAAGATTGTGGGCAATTCATTGAAACGGTAATACTGCTTCTCTCATAGATGGCCCCATCTCAAAGTCTGTCAACTGGGCAAAATGTCTTTGAGTGCATCGTAGAGGCATGGTTAGCAGTCAACAATCTCTCACCAAGAGGTACACTACTTAAAAGTAGCGTCTGAGAGTCTTTCTGTAGTGCAGCGGGGGAAGGACTTTTACGCCCTCTTGTGGCAAGACCCAGTGTCTAGTCAGACCACATCTGTAATCTTTTACATATCTACCTGAAACATAACTGAATGTCGAGTTTTGCAGCAATCCGAAGTTTCTATCTGAGAGCGTTATTTTTTTTGTTAATGAATATACGTACACACACAGTCTCTTTGCAGTGTATAGCCATTAAATACATTTTCAGATCCACTGAAATGATGAAAATTATCTGCCTTTGAAGTCAACATTTTTTTTAGTTCTTAAGACATTGGTAGGTCTTTGGAAGTAGTACCACAATTCCTTGTGGTACAGGATAAAGTAACTTATTTAAAATTAGACATCATGTCTGCCTGTGCAGTTATGGAAGTATTACTCACCATACAGTGTTACCTCCTTCCTCAAAAAAGAGCATAACAAAAAGTCAATCTCTACAAGCCTGGGAAGCTGACAAAAGACATGTGAGTCTATGGGTACATGCTGTTGGCACCAAATTCAGACCTTACCATCTGTGTACATCAGCTGAAATCAATATTCATCAGACCAGGCTGCATTTAGTCTTCAACTGTTTTGGTGAGCCTGTGCCCAGTGTAGCCACACCTTTCTATTCGTGTCTTACAGAAGTTCAAATCTCACAGTCTTATCTCATATTTTGCGCATCTGTCATAAAGTTCGATGTGTTGTGCAGTCTTAGATGCTTTTCTGCTCACCACAGAGTGGTTATATGAATTACCATAGACTTTCTGTCATCTCTAACCAGCCTGGCCATTCTCCATCAACCTCTGTAGTTAACAAGGTGTTTTAGTTCAGAGCTGTCTTTCACTAGATTTTTTTCTTGTATATTGCACCCTTCTGAGTAAACTCTTCTTAGAGATGGTTGTGCATGAAATATTCAAACCTGCATGTCGGACACCAGCAATCATGCCATGGTCAAAAATCACTAAGACCACAATTTTCCCCATTCTGATGGTTAATGTGAACATTACTATAAGCTGCTGGCCAATACAGCATCTGCATGATGTTATGCATTGCACTGTTGCCACATAATGAGATAATTGAACAAAAGAGTAAATGTGCAGGTGTTAATAAGACAGTTCATATATATAGACAAGGCCAGGTTCTTCCTCTTCATGACCTCCCCAACAAACTGGTTTTTGCCCCCTCTACTCCGTGGTGGCTGAAAGCATTATAGCCCTGCCAAGCAGTCCCATTACAGTAGAATCTCACCAACCCCAACCAAATAATACACAGTCACGCATTTGTAACTGGAAGGCTGCTTTATTGTTTGGAAAAAGGTTTCGTGCTCAAATGAAGACAATCTTTCACTGATTCTCACTTATTCAAGCTGTTGTGCAACACACTTTCTTCATTTCGACTTCAGTATCAAGAGATAAGAACAACATTGTCAACCAAGAAGCACTTTTGAATTATTATTAGCAAATGAAAGAAACAGCATCTCAGTCATGCTAAAATTATAAAAAAAATAGTATTGGTAGAAAAATAAAGAAATGGTCAGGAATGAGCAGAAGCTGAGCACAGAGGACAGACTGCTAATCTCTTCACAGACTCAACCATTAAGAGATTCACAGAGTGAGCACAGAGTGTATAGCTGAACACTTCAGAGGTGTCACTCCAGTCATCTGGCCCACGCGATACCACAAGCTCTGAGGATGAAGTCAGGCAGATGCCATTTAAGGGGTTTTATATGAATGTCTCAGACATCTTTTAGCACAATTTTTCTCAGTGCTTAATATAAACAAGCTCCAGAAACTTGTTTAAGAAAGTTAATGCAACTTCAAATCAAAGTTTCCATATAACAAAATAGACAGCGGAAGGCACCTGAAACAACACAAATGACAATGTCAGAAACCACAACATAAAACCTAAATGAACGCAAGGATACAAACTGCACTGTCTTTTAGCTGTGCAAAAGCTATGCTCTAGTGCAGCTCTCTCTCTCTTTCTCGCTCTCTCTCTCTCTATCCCTCACACACACACACACACACACACACACATCCAGATTAGTCTTTCTGCCTACACCAGTAACTATAAATCTATAAGGAAGAGAAAGTGAATGCATATGTTATGCAAGGCTGTGTGTGTGTGTGTGTGTGTGTGTGAGTGATGAAAGGTGACTGTTTTTCACAGGCACACAGGACATGGGTAGAAAATGAGGTGCTGGTAATGCATTCCAATTTGAAGAACAGGCGACATAAGCAGCTATTATTTAACCATGCACTTAGCATTTGGCCGACCCACACACATTCATACATGGTCTTTCGCCCCAACACATACATGCGCAGTGTGTGGGTCAGGCCAGAGTTTTGGTTGTCCACTGCATGTATTGCACAAAAAAAAGAAATAAGGTGAGTGACGCTTCTCCTCCACTCCAAGCAGAGGTCAACTCAGTGGCTTAATATGCATGCAAACACGCACACACACACACACACACACACACACACACACACACACACACACACACCACACCACACCACACATGTATGTATGTGTGCACAGATACATATTTAGTATGGCTCTTCATATGCCTTGTGTTGTATATGTATCTAACATCAACATGTTTTATATATATATATATATATATATATATATATATATATATATATATATATGTATATGTGTGTGTGTGTGTGTGTGTGTGTGATTTCCATCTTTCATTTTAAAAGAGTCTCATAAAATCTACTCCTAACAAATATTTCACAGTCTACCAAGTGAGATCTGGGCAATGAGTGAAGCCATTCTGTTCTGGTTATAATTCATATTTAGGATTAGATTAATAGCAATAGTTTTTATGTATTTCTGTATTTACACAAAACTATGCATGCCATTAAAATAAAATTATATATTACATTATTTATAGATTCTTAAAAAGTTTTTCTTAGCAGCATTTGTGCCGTTTGTATCATAGCCTGTACTGTACAATATTGATTTTTTTTTTTTTTTGTCGTTTCATTTATTTTGCTTGCTTTTTTTTAAACGAATGCTTGATTTGTAGTTGTATCATGTGTACAGTCAATCCTGAATGGTCATGAAAGTGTGAATAGTGTTAGTTTTGCTGAGTAGAGATTTTTTGGTTCAATTCAACACCCTCGCTGATCAAACATGCTCGAGTGTGTCGAGTCGAGTGTGATATTACTACACAACCAGAAAGTGCCCAAAGTGTTATATGGCATTACATCATTTATCTACGTCAACTAAGAGACGTCTATAATGTAGGTTTACTGCACATTTGATACAAAGCCGATTCCCACAGTAATGAGTACTATGGGTGATATTTGATTGACATTCTGACTTATCCACTTTCCCAGTCTAATCTCATCACTTCACAGTGAATTTCCTCCCCTGTGCAATAGCACACACCACTATTATTACTGCAGTTATTGTTTGAGTTGTGTTCCAGGTTTGAACATTCAAATGGAAGCTGCTTTGAGTGGTGAGAGGAGCTTGGATCGGTGTATTTTAGCCCTACAATGCTGCTCATTCTCATCCTGACTGCATGACCTCAGAGTCAGTAGAATGATAAATCAGTGTTGTATCCTGAGAAAAATGGGGAACTCAACAAGCATCAGTCTGTCTGAAAGCGTAAAAACAGGAGGGTGAACTGCGGTTCCATGCCGCTCCTGAGACAGTCAAGAAACTTTCTGACCAAACTGAATAGCAAGACATACCTCTTTGGCTTCTCATTTTACAGCATTCGTCACTGCCCCAGCTACAATCTTATCATTGCAAAGATGTGATGGCTTTATACAGTACAGGAAATGCACAGTTCATTTTTATGACATGAACTGAACTAAGAACAGGCAATATAGCAGACAGACAGACAGCAGCAGAACTCTCTGGAGTACTCGTGTAGAATAATGAAACATTATTTACTCATTTCAAAATGAAAACAAAAATAACATTCACATGAAGGTTATAACTCATCTTAATCCTACTCCAGGTGAGGCTCAGAAACTGTGCCAACTATTTACGTTCCTTGTAGATCCAACCCTCACTACATCTACCTAGCAGGTACCCCACAATAGAGCCAGTGCTATAGGCAAGTTAAGTGATATTGCTGTATACAAATAAGAAAAAACACTAGGATTTATAGTTCATTTACCATATCATCTTCATACACACACTTCTTCATTCATAATCTCCTGAGCAGCAAAAAATGGGATGTTCATCTTAAGTCCTGTGTACCTCACAAATATACCACATTGCTATCAGTCATTTCAAAAAGCTACTTGGTTCTAGGCTCTCTGTGGCTACAAAACCTGAGCCCGAAAAATTGGCCTACTTTAGGTAATTCGTTTAATGTAACTTCATGTTATTTAGCCAATTTAGTAACAACACTAGCAGATTTTACACAATTCCTGGTAATAAATTTAGACAGTGGTTAGCCTTAAATGTATAGTCAAGCCACTGCGGTGGTCTGTATTACTGTCTTGTGGACTATGATTATTCATGCAAGATTTCTGATCAAAACATGCCATCATGCAAGTCATTTCTATGCATTGAACAAGCACAATAATTTACTATTCATTTAGAAATGTGTATTGGAGGCCCCTGTTAATTGCCTCCCTCCTATCATTGTGAAAGCCCACGTAGAAAAAAAGCCTTTTAATGCAAGTTTAACAAATATATGAGGACATAGTTACTGAGGGTGACATGGGCAAAATGTTGAATGTTAATTTTGATGTTATTGTTGTGGTTCCTCCTCCTTTTCCTTTTTTTGCCGCTCAAATAATGTTAAGACCATGTAAAGTATATTTAATGCTGACAAACACAAATATATCATTTGAATCAGATAAGCTCTACGTTTTGTTTATCACACTCCATTGATTCCTTTTCACTCTCACAATCATTTTTACGCTCTTCCACGCACTGATGAAATGAAGCAGTGCAGATTTCTCTGCGGTCCACTTTTGGAAGCTGGTTCTTCCATGACAGCGGTGTTCATTTCCTTTACAGAAATTCCATAAGCACACAGCAAAAGCATAGGATTCTCCAGACATGGAGAATACCATGCTGTAAAGTTTCCCTTTTTTCCTCATAGGAGTAACAAGTTCCATCCTGAAGTGCAATATAGCCCTCTAATAGACAATATCAAGTATCAGTCCTTTGTGAAATTCCTAGCTGATTTTGTTTAAATCAAGTTTTGATGCGACAGTGTCACACAGGAAGCTGATTATGTTTGGTTTAACTTTAAGAGTCAAGCTTGAAGAAACCCCAAGGCTTTCTGTTGCATCCATACAGCTGTGAAGTTTGTAAACAATTATTTGTTTTGTTCCTTTATTCTTAGATTTCTTAAATGATCTCTTCTTTCTTTCAAATTAAATTAACCTGTACATCTGTTGAGTTTGATTGAGGGCTTCTGCTTGCTTTGCTTGAAATTGCAGTAGTTATTAGTATACTATCATGATTGTTGTTACTGTGTCCATGTGTTTCACTGCTGCAGCCTTAACACTTGGATTCCCTGATGTCTTTTTGGTTTCGGCCCTTCTCTTTACGTCCTTTTCCCTCGTTGTTGTCATCTTGCTTTTCTTTCTCAGGTTTGGTCACGCTATCGTAGGACGGCAGAGACGCAGTGGAGGGTGTGTCTTCCTTCTTCTCTTGATTTGTCCCTCCATTTTCTAGCTTGTTGTTGGTGGGACGGCGTTTGCATACAAAGCCATGGTGGGCAAGATGGGCACGGTATGCCCTTTGAATCACCACAGCTGACACCTCCTCCTGCTTACGGCGCAGTGTAGTTGTGATAGGCTCATATGACACTTTGGAAGGGTTCGCTGCAACAAAGCGCTCCTCCATCTGCTGGCGCATCATGTCCAGATCACCACTGTCACCCAGTACCCGCTTGGTGAAGGCAAACAGAATGTCCAAACAGTGTATACGATCACCACTTACCATAGGTAGGTCCATGGCGATCAACTCAATTATATTAGGCTTAGGCACACATAGAGGGTGCTCCAGTGTATCAGCAAAGTCTGGCAGCTTTGCAAAGGTGATAAATTGTGAAGCATCCGGATCAAACTTCTCCCAGATCTCATAGAAGGACTCAAAGTCGTCCTCACACAATGGGTCAGCGCTCTCCTCTGTGGCAACACTGAAGTTCTCCAATATAATGGCAATGTACATGTTTACCACAATCAGGAAGGATACAATGATGTACATTACAAAGAAGAAAATACCCACCGAAGGGTTGCCACAGTCCCCTTTCACTGTTGTTCCTGGGTTCTCCTTTTCAGGGTTGCAGTCAGGTGGGTAATTAAGGATGGGAGCAAGCAGTCCATCCCATCCAGCAGAGGTGGTGATCATGAACAAGATTATCATACTATTACCAAATGTTTCAAAATTGTACATGTCGTCAATGCCCAGTTCTCTCTTTACATATGCAAAGTTGGACATTCCAAAGATGGAAAAGATGAACATGACCAGGAATAGCAGCAGGCCAATGTTGAACAGTGCAGGAAGTGACATCATCAAGGCAAACAGTAAAGTCCGAATACCCTTGGCACCTTTGATTAAACGCAGTATACGTCCAATTCGAGCCAATCTGATTACTCTGAACAGAGTAGGAGAGACAAAGTACTTCTCGATCAGCTCTGCCAGGAACATGCCTGAAACATGAGCAACAATCAGAGAATTAGTGGTCAACACCTATCACATTTAAAACTGTCTGAGTAGAAAAAAAAATCATAATTTTAATTAGAACAACTGCAGTTCCAACTATGTTAAAAAGTCCTACTGTGACATATCACAACTTGATTTTCATTATCACACTAATAGACCATGGTCCATTTCACTCACCCACAATAGACAGAATCACTACAACACAGTCAAAGATGTTCCAGCCATTCGTAAAGTAGTAATGCCGTAGTGCAAACAGCTTCAGAACAAACTCGCCGGTGAATACCACGATGAACACAAAGTTTACACAGTACAAAATGTACTCAGTATCGTCTGACTGGTCATCTGTTTCCACCATCATAGTCACCATGTTGAGACAGATGAGTATCATGATGGAGATGTCAAAGGCTTGCTGTGTAACAAAGTCAAACACCATCCCCTGGATGTTGTTCTGAAAGGAACGTAAAACCAAAATAATGATAAATAAGGATAACTTCATTCTTTCAGCCATTCATTTTTAAAAATTTCAACAAAGATCTGCCATTTTTTTGCACCTGTGGTCTTGGAATGGGCTTCTGGGGTTTCTTTGAGCCCAGTTTCTTCATAGCATTATAGTACTTCTTTTGTTCTTCTGTCATAAAGATATCCTGACCTCCAAAGTATAGGGACAAAATAACATTGGTTACAATCTGAATTTGGCCAAGCAGAAAGAAAAAAGTACAAGAATGTAGACAACTATGGTTATATAAATGACAACAGTGGCAAAGGGCTCATAGCAAAGAGCACTTATCTTTTTCTTTTGTTGGTTGAAGTTGTCAATGATGACACCAATGAAGAGATTAAGTGTAAAAAAGGAGCCAAAGATGATGAAGATGACAAAATATATGTACATGTAGATATTGTCTTCATAAACAGGTTGGTCTTCAACCTGGAAGTAAATGAAACATCTTATACTGGAGTAAACAGACACAATTTCTTTTAAATATTTTACCATTTTCCTCTAGACAGTGTGAACTTTCAGATGAGCCAAGACCAAGCCAAGCTCAGGAAAGGCCATTCCATAGATCCAGAATCATCTACATCTAATAATTTAGCAGACAGCCTTATCCAGAGGCAATTTACAACTGATACAATCTTTGAAATTACAACTCCAAGCAATTGTGGGTTAAGGGTCTTGCTCAAGGACCCACCAGTGGCAGCTTGGCAGAGGTAGGATTTGAACCCTAGACCTTCTGCTCCATAATCCAATGCCTTAACCACTAGGCCACCACAGTCCAGTCTAATCCAGAATCACACCAGGATGTGAATTCTGAAACCTCCATAATTCATCACTGACACATCTGCTAAATAGCTACACGCACCTCATCCAAACATACAACCCCTAGTCAGAAAAAGTTGGGACAGTACAGAAAATGCTAATTTTCTGCAAAAACGTGGTGTGTCTTACATTTACTTTGACTTTTATATAATTGCAGACATTATGAACCCAAGATATTCCATTTTTGTCTGGTCAACTTCATTTCAGTGCATAATAAACATTTCATAATAAACATCCATTTCTGCATTTCACAGGCCTGCAACACAGTAAAAAAATTGAGACAGGAGCAATTTAGGCCAATAATGAGGTAAAAACCTAAATAATGATGTGATTTCAGATATGCGATCTCAAAAGGTGAGTATAATAATGATTTGGAACAAAAGCAGTACCTCACGAAAGGCTGCGTCTTTGAGGAGCAAAGATTGGAAGAGGATCTCCAGTTTGTCAACAGATGAGTGAGAAAATTACTTCAATCTTTCAAAACAATGTTCCACAAAGAGAGATTGGAATGGGTTTGCATATTTCTCCTTCTAAGCTGCATAATATCATGAAACAATTCAAGGAATCTGGAGGAATTTCAGTGAGCGAAGGGCAAAGGTGCAAACTGCAAAGTGAAACCTCAGACATGAACTGTCATTTATCAATAGCTGATATAACCACATGGGCAAGGGATTACTTTGTAAAGCATACAATATATAATTACACTCACAATTTCCACTTCAACCGGCATCAACTTCCCTTTGGATTGGAGGCATTTGGGATGGACCATCACACAGTGGATGTGTGTACTGTGTTCAGACCAATCAGTATTCCAGATCTTTTAAGGAAGAAATAGACGCTGTGTGCTCGGAGTTTCAAAGATGAAAAGGACCATCCAAAAGTCAGGGTATGTCATGGTATGGGGTTGGGTCAGTGCCCTGGGCAAAGGTCATTTACACTACTGTGATGGCAGCATTAATGCAAAACAGTACATTGAGATTTTAGAGAAACATATGGTGCCTTCAACACATCTTTTCCAGGGACGTCCATGCATTTTCCATCAAGACAATGCAAAACCACATTCTGTACACATTACAAAGGCATGGCTGTGAAAGAAGAGTGTATAGGTACTGGACTGGCCTGCCTGCAGTCCTGATCTGTCCCCAATAGAGAATGTGTGAAAAATTTTGAAACAAAAAATATGACAGTGACAACCACGTACTGCTGCACACCTTAAGATGTGTTTGCCATAAAAATTGGACAAAATAGCACCTGAAACACTAAAAAAAAATCTTTGAAGTGTTGCGAGAACTAATGGCAATATTACAAAGTAGTAAATTATCTACCATCCCAAAGTTTTTTAGAATGTGTTGCCACTCTGAAATGCAGGAATGGATTAACAAATGAAATGAGGTTGACAAGACAAAACATGAAATATCTTTGGTTCATACTGTTTGCAATGACATAAAAGTCAAAGTAAATGTAAGACACTGTGGGTTTGTTTAATTTGCAACTTATTGATGGGGTTGTAAGACTGTTGCATCTTGGGCATAGTTAGTCATAAGTTAGGTTTTACTTTCGTTTAGAGTGAGAAGTATTATGGAGAATCTGTGTGAACTGTTGATATCTGCTCTCATTCTATCTTTACTTTCAGGCAAGGACTTGTTCACACACACACACACACACACACACACACACACACACACACACATTCCTACTCTTCTATTACAAATTTCCTGCACTTTCTTAAACATTGTAAATACAGCTGATTTCTGTTACTAATTAATGTGATAAATAAATTATACTCATGACCTTATAAATTATATTATAAAATAAATTATATGACAGAATAAAATAAATTAAATAAATTATATGACAGAACCTTTTGTGTGTTGCTATCGGATGTGACCTAAAATCAGGCTGTTATTAAAGAAGTCCAATACTTCAGATTCCATTACTTTAGTCATTCATTGTTAAAATTAAAACTGAAAGTGCTAATTAACTTATTTGTAATAAATACTGGTAATTAACACAATGAAACAATTGATAACTCAATGCTCAGTGCTGCCTGTTATAAGGCAATGTAGTACATATTACCTGTGTGTAAAATAGAAGATAATATATGGGTTAAAATTATTTGTGTTATGTTGTTGAGATTGAAAGGTTCTCATGCCATAATAATCACCACTGTGTGAACTGAAAGTTGGATATGGTCCTGTCACGGATCGCCTGAGACTGAACTTGCGTTCTCCTCCCGGTCACTAGGGGGCGATCCAGACAAGACTGTGGCTATGCCCTGCCGGACTGCTGAGCAACCGAGGGAGAAGCTAGGGCACTTGCAGAGATTGCTTTCAGCTGTTCGGTGCTGTATTTAGGCAAGGCCCTAGCTCTCCCACAGTGCGGGGTATTTTGTGGTCGTTAGACTCTCTGTCCGCAACGACGGTTACGAGGGACTTTATGGTTTTGTTTTTGGGAACTTAGGAGTTAAGCGTCCTTCTGTGGTAAGCTCGAGTATTTTGTAACCCGCGGTTGAACGCATCTAAGTGTTTATGTTCAGAGAGATCGCCTACGTTGGTACGCGTCTATGTGTATATATATTCTAAGAATTCGCGTTTGTTTGTAACACGCGGTAGAGCGACTATATCTGTTTGTGGTGAGTTCACGTGGACCCGCCTAAGTTTGTTAACATGATAGATCCCGTCAATGTTTATTCAGTTGGTTTAACATATGATGGTTTTGGGTTTGTGTTTAAGTTCCGTTGTGAAGCCCTTCGCTGTTTGGAATAAATATATGCCAATATGGTAATCCTCAGAACCTGCTCACGTCTCCTCCTTGCCTCCGGGCCACCGTCGTGACAGAATACCCCGCCAAACCATGGAGACGGTAGGTGATCACGTTATCCCGATTCGGTCTGTCAGGGTGCCCCTCCCTGAAGAGTATGACGGTGATCCTCTTAAATACGGGGACTTTTTGGTTCAGTGTTCCTGCTACCTTTGATCAAGGCAGTTTTTTTCTGAGTACGAGTGGGTAATTTTTGTTTACTGGTGTTTGTCTGGACCACCACTGTTTTGGGCACTTAATAATAGTTCCCAGCTGGAATTTGGCACATGCGTTCAGTTTTTTGATAGACTCTGGGAGAGGTTTGGTCTCCCTTCACAGACTAAGCCAGGGGGTAGTGAGTCTTTGTTAACCGGCTTTCGTATTGTACCCAGTAGGCCTCTAGTGTGCCAGTTGCAGGATTCCCCATTCATTAGTTGCAGACAGGGGTTAGCAAGGTACAGGCCTATGTCCTGCAGTCCAGAATCTGAGCATGCCACACTCAAAAGCTCCAAGGATGAGCAAGGAGTGTCCTGTAGCTCAGTTTTTGAGCAGGTTAGCTCTGTAGAGGAGCAGTTACAACCCTGTAGCTCAATACCCGAGCAATTAAGGTTCAACAGTTCAACTTTTGGGTCAGTACGGAATGTTTCTGAGCAGTCAATGCACCGTAGCTCTGTTGGCGAGCCGGTAGCGCCTCTTAGCTCAGCACATGAGTCGCTAGTGTCCGTTGAAGCCTGTTGGCTTCGTATCAGACCACCCTAGTTTTGTAGTTGAACCGCTAGCGGTGAATGTTCGTGATTCAAACCACACTAGTTCTGTGTTTGAACCGTTAGTTGTGGATGATAGTGTTTCTGACTGCACTAGTTTAGTACTTGAACCTCTAGTTGTGGGTTCTTATGTTTCTGACCACAATAGCTCAATAGTGGAGCAAATAGTTGTGGATGATCGTGTTTTTGACCACACTAGCTCAGTAGAAGAACCGCTAGCTGTGGATGTTCCTGTTTCTGACCACACTAGTTCTGGGGTTGAGCCAATCGCTGTGGATTCTTGTGATTCTGACCACACGGACTCGGTATGTGAATTGGTAGCTATGGATGTTCTTGATTCGGAACATGCTAGCTCTGTTATTGAACCGAAGGCGTCTTCTTGTTATGTTTCGGAACAGGCTAGCTCGATAATAAAGCCGGTGGCTTCTTATCGTCCTGTTCTTGAATGAGCTATTTCAGTCAGTGAGCCAATAGCTTTCCATTGTCCTTTGTTTGAACACGCTAGCTCAGTGGTGGAGCCGATAGCGTCTTGTAGTCTTGATTCTGGTCACGTTAGCTCAGTAAAAGAGCCGAAAGCGTCGCGTTCTAGTGTCTCTGAACGCGTTAGTGCAGTAAAGGAGCCGAACGCGTCTTATGTTTCTAAACAAGCTAGCTCAGTAATTGAGCCGATAGCTTATTGTTGTCTAGTTTCAGAACACACTAGCTCTATAGTGGAGCCGACAGTGTCTCGTTGTGGGGTTTCTGAGCTCGCCAGCTCAGCTATCGAGCGAGGAGCATTTCGCCATGGTGTTTTCGAGCACACAAGCTCCGTAAAGGTTCCGATGGAGTCAGAGATGTGTGTTTCTGAACCCGTTAGCTCAGTTGTTGAACCGATAGAGTCCAGTTTTGTCTGAACAAGCCAGTCCAGTTGCTGAGCCGATAGCGTTTTGTGGTTATGTTTCTGACCAGGCTAGCTCTGTAAATGAGTCGATAACGTCAGATGTTTGTGTATCTGAACTCGCTGGTCCTGTCATTGAGTCGTTAGTAGCTGGTCATCTCGGTTCAGAACACGTTGGCTTGATGTATGAGCTTAGTACGTCCGGTAGTTCCGTTTCAACTTGCGCTATTACCGCGCCACGGACAGTCGCGCCGACTCCTGTGCAACGGACATTGGCACCACGGACATTTGCACAATGGACATTCGTGTCGCGGACATTCACGCCAACTCCTGCGCCACGGACATTAGTGCCGATTCCCGCTCCACGGACATTCGCGTCAGCACCGAGGGCGACAGCGGATCCAGTAGCTGTGTTGATGGCGACCGCTCCTGTGCCAGCACCGAGGCTGAAGGATCCAGTAGCCGTGCTGAGGACGAGAGTTCCTGCTACAGCACCGAGGGCGACAGCGGATTCAGTGGCCATGCCGAGGGTGACTGTTCCAGTGCCATCATCAAGGGCAACGCATCCTGCAGCCGTGCCGAGGGCGAGTGTGCCAGTGCCTGCACCAATGTTGTTTGTTTCAGGTCCAGTGCAAGCACCGAGAGCAAAGGATCCAGTGGTCGTGCCGAGGGCGACTGCTCCTGTGACCGCACCGATGGTGAAGGACCCAGTAGCCGTGCTGAGGGCTACTGGTCTTGTGGGCATGTCGAGGACAGCGGATCCAGTGGCCGTGCCGAGGGCGAGTGATCCTGTGCCAGCACCGAGGGTGACGGATCCAGTGGCCGTGTCGAGGGTGACTGATCCTGTGCCAGCACTGAGGGCAACTGATCCTGTAGCCATACTGAGGGTGAGTTCCTGTGCCAGCAACGAGGACGTCTGTGCTGGAGACTGAGTGCTTGAGAGGGGCCTTGCCAGAGGCCGTTAGTCTCCAGGAGGCCGTTTCTTGGAGGAAGGCCATGGTATCTGGACACTGTTTGTTTGCCACGCTCCCCCCTAGGCTCCGCCCGGAGAGGAAACCCCGGATAGGACAATGGGGTCCGAGGGGCACATTGTTAAGGAGCCCTGGCTTTGACTCGGGCTCCTTGGGGGGGGGGGATATGTCACGGATCGCCTGAGACTGAACTTGCGTTCTCCTCCCGGTCACTAGGGGGCGATCTAGTCAAGAGTGTGGCTATGCCCCGCCGGACTGCTGAGCAACTGAGGGAGAAGCTCTCCCACGGTGCGGGGTATTTCGTGGTCTTTCGTGGTCGTTAGACTCTCTGTCCGCAACGACGTTATGAGGGACTTTATGGTTTTGTTTTTGGGACCTTAGGAGTTAAGCGTCCTTCTGTGGTAAGCTAGAGTATTTTGTAACCCGCGGTTGAACGCATCTATGTGTATTTATTCTGAGTGGTTGCCTACGTTTGTAACACGTGGTGGAACGCATCTATGTGTTTATGTTCAGAGAGATCGCCT
Source organism: Ancistrus triradiatus (assembly GCA_025084515.1). Lineage (NCBI taxonomy): Eukaryota > Metazoa > Chordata > Actinopteri > Siluriformes > Loricariidae > Ancistrus > Ancistrus triradiatus. Next base: position 480,276 of record JAJAGP010000227.1, read on the forward strand.
ACGTTGGTACGCGTCTATGTGTTTACATATTCTAAGAATTCGTGTTTGTTTGTAACACGCGGTAGAGCGACTATATCTGTTTATGTGGTGAGTTCACGTGGACCCGCCTAAGTTTGTTAACACGATCGATCCCGTCAATGTTTATTCAGTTGGTTTAACATATGATGGTTTTGGGTTTGTGTTTAAGTTCCATTGTGAAGCCCTTCGCTGTTTGGAATAAATATATGCCAATATGGTAATCCTTATAGAACCTGCTCATGTCTCCTCCTTGCCTCCGGGCCCCCGTCGTGACAGGTCCTGTATTAGTAACATGCCATTTGAGTAATATTTTTAGATACTTTCTGAATCTTACTCATGCAGTTATTTAAGTACATTTGCTTTTTTGTTGAAACATTTTATTAACTGTAACAGTAAGGGTTTTGTGTACACTCTGGCAGTGATATATTTTGGACTGAATGATAATCTCTTCCCAAAATTAAAGACAGGATCTGCTGTAGTTGCACTCTAAATAGGAAGCACTATACAGACAAATCACATAATTTCATTTTACCTTTCTGGAATCCACAGCTGCATACATGATGTCCATCCAGCCTTTAAATGTGGCCTAGCAGAAAGGAAGGACAGTGGAGTAACAAAGTCAAGAAACTGTGTTAAATTCCTGCCTCTGACATGCAATTTTCTCAACATGACTAAATTTTTGGTTATAAGCTATTAGTGGAAAATCAATCATGAAATGATGCACATAAAATAGCACGTACCACTTGTAAGAGTGCCAGGTACCCAGCACCTACATTATCAAAGTTGATCTTGACGTTTTTCCAGCGAACCTCAGAGTAGTTTGCATTTATGAGTGCAAAACACTCTGTCCTATTGTTGACTATTTTAAAGTTGAAGGGTGCCCCCTCTGTCTCGTTAAAGCAGTAGTAGTACTTTCCAGCAAACAAGTTGACTCCCATAATACTGAAGATAAGCCAGAAGATCAGACACACCAACAGCACATTCATAATGGAGGGGATAGCTCCTACCAGAGCATTTACCACAACCTAATAAAGAAAAAGACAGAAAGGCAGTTGGGATAGAGGGGAGAGAAAAACAGGTCTCCAGCAGGGTCCTAAAATCTGCATATTGAATGTATAACTATATTACAGAGGTACCTTTAGTCTGTGTATACATCCTAAAATGTAGGTCTTAAAGGTAACCTAACCCATTTTCACATGTGGACTGAATTGTTACACCCAAATGTGTATGGTATGGGTTTTTTATTTTACTGTTCCTCAATTTCATTTCAAATTCTCAATGACACTCTTCTGTTAAGACTTGTCGGGACTAACTGGGACTGCAGTAGATTCCACATGTTTTGGAATGAATTACTTAAGGAGCTTGATTAGACATACTGAAACAGATAACTATTTACTAATTTAAGACTAAGTGAAATTCCCTTTTGTCTTTAAATATGCTTTCTGTAAATTTACCCTATTTTTAACATAGTCATGTAGGCACAGAGAAAGATTTCAAAATAATCGCATTTAGCACAATAAAACACTTAGCAGCTGTATACTGGCAGGCTTAGCTGATTGCTTTCTAAGGGGGACTTTAAGTTATAAGTTGTGATGATGGTGAAGAAATGAAATTTCACCAAGTGTTCCTTTATATGGCTTTCAATTCTAAAGCAAAATATTTTTTATATATGTAATATTTATTAGTGACCAGTTGAGTGTAGGCTCCACCACAGCAAGTGGAACAATACCTCTATATATGTTACTTTGTTTGTAACCATTCTGACACACTCAGAATGTAGTATAGCCACATTAGTAGAGTTTAGGAAGTTTTAATTGAATAACATCTTTTAACTGAAAACTACACATGCTTGCACACTTGCCATACCAGTGTACTGCTTGAGGTAAAACAAAAAACAAAATAAAACTGAAAAATATCAGTATTTCAGAGAACAACCATAGTCAGGTTGTTAGCAAAGTGAAGCCAATTTAGGATTTATCTTCCTAGACTCCACTCTCATGTTACACACACACCAATGATGTCAGCACTCAGTGTCTGGCAAAATGAAGAGCTGATGTGCAAGACCAGCAGCAGATCATGCAGTGCCATCAGGAGAACATGAGCTCTGCCTGTTGCCTTGATACCCACCAGATCCTGATGGACAAAACACACTAAAGCAGCTCATTCCAGCAGCTAGATTGCAGTATGTTGTCCAAAAGCATAGTTGCTAACTACAGCAGCAACTGACATATCTGAAACAATTTTAGATGTTAACTATGCAAGTGCTAATTTAGTTAGCAACTATGCTTTTGGGGAACGCACCACTGGTTGGTGCAGGATGGCAATGTGACATGACATAAAATACAGACATAATGAGCATGTACACATGTGTCAAGAAACTTAGTAATTTTATTTAAAATATGTTATATTACATATCCTTCAGTACTTTGTAAAATAATGAAGGGTTTTAGAACAGCTAAATTCTTAGCAACAAACTACCTGCACTAGAATTTGACCTTAGTACAGCAGTTTATAATTACTTGTATTTATGTATTTAAGTAAGAATATCTCCCTAAGTCTACTGTAGGTAGGAACTTCATGACGGCTTCAATATAAGAATTTCATTGCATTAATATGCTTAATTACAGAAATGTATTAAACAAAACAATTAAACAAAAAAGCCAGTTCAGGATGTTACTACAATATGATTTTATATTTTATGCTATTACAAAATGTTATGACATTAAAACAACGGCTGTTGTTATAATGAGAAACTATGCAGCTTTCATGAGATATTATGTCGTGAGCTTAACATTAGTATGAGCAAGCACTTCATATTCATGACATCACATTTTAAAAAGTGGTGGGTTAAAGTTCAGGTGGGTTAAACTCTGGGTGAGAGAGAGAGAGAGAGAGAGAGAGAGAGAAACAGGTAGATAGATAGATAGATAGATAGATAGATAGACAGATAGATAGATAGATAGAGTTATTGCACAGGGGGGTCACACCAGATACTGAAAGCAAAGGTTCACATACTTTTGCCACTCACTAAAATGTAATATTGGATCATTTTCCTCAATAAATAAAAGACCAAGTATAATATTTTTGTCTCATGTGTTTAACTGGGTTCTCTTTATCCAATTTTAGGACTTGTGTGAAAATGTGATGATGTTTTTGGTCATATTTATGCAGAAATACAGAAAATTCTAAAGGGTTCACAAACTTTCAAGCACCACTCTATCTATTTATCTAGCTATCTATCTATCTATCTATCTATCTATCTATCTATCTGTCTGTCTGTCTGTCTGCCCGCCTGCCTGTCTGTCTGTCTATCTATGTATCTATCTATCTATCTATGTTTCTATCTATCTATTGCTCTTAGGAGCTCCTGTATGTTGTGGCAACATAATATCTCATAGAAAGTACATAACATTTTGTAAAAATTAAATTATCTTTGTAAAATGAACAGGACATTATTTTTTTTCTTGGCAGCAATATGCTTCCATATATAATAGATAAAATACTTATTTAATTGCATATGATCTGCTGTTTTACTCTGCAGTTACATCATTAGTTCCATAAAATTTTGATTCTAGACAAAAGTATGGATCTTTGCTTTAAGCTATGTACGCAGGTGAAAAAGCATGTGAGTCAGATGCATTATCTAAACTTTATCAACCTATTTTTACCTTCCATAGATAAACAAACTGGTACGTTACAAAGCCTATATATTTTATTATGCAAATGATTTATGCATATGTAAATGTACGCATAAAAATTGGTTACAGTAATTTGCCGTTTGCTTGGTGCTCAGGGCACTTGCATAAACTTCTACGAGTGGAGCCGTGTGACTTTCAGCTGAAACTTTCATTCATGATTCACGATTCAGTACACAGTGATTCAGCTTCTCTAGCCCTTGCTCAATGAAAAAATGTTTATCATGTTTCTTTATTTTTACATCTACAGTACTGTATTCTTAGTGCAAATAAGTCTCCATGGGTCCTAAAATGGTTAGTAATGACAGCCAACTAAAAGGAAAACTTTCTGGAAAGGAAAGAAAATGACAGCCAACCGAAAGGAAAACTAGCTTTTAGGCTGAGTGGTTAGCATTAGTGGCTAGAGTTCACCAAAAGAGTAAGTGTTTTGCATTTACTTTTCACTTTCAATCCATTACTCACTAATTACATTGGATTTTTCAACAGTTTATTATAAAATAAGCTTTTTGTTAATGGTTTTGGTCTGTAGGTTACTGTACATGTGAATGTGTAACAGGATCCGCTATGCTACAGTAAAGACTATATTAAAGACTATATTATTCATGATACATTTAACTTATGATGGATTTGTCAGAATATATCCCCATCATAAATCAGGGAGCTCCTGTACAATACAACTCTGGGGGTCTGGAATGGATTATTTCCATTTATATTATTCCTTACAGGAAAAATTTGCTCGTCGTTTTCAGTTCTCGACAACTCTTCTGGAACGAATTAATGACAAGAACTGAGGAACCACTGTATTACAACATAAATAAGCTATGAAGGTATGATGTCTTTGTGAGTACATACTGCTTTATAGGAAACAAGTTTGTGTTAGCAGTTAAAATAACATTGTTACCATACACATTCCAGAGAGAGACTATAATCATAATTTTATAATAAATTATGATGATTACGATCATTTATAATTATAATAAATAAACATCATTAAACTGCATATACACACCACAGGTATTTTACACATTTTGTGTAAATGTGAAGAAACAATAAGTCTGTGTTTGGCTCCATTTTATGAGACTTCTGGCATTATGGTCATGTGGCTGTGAGAAGCAGGTGAATGGACGTGCTGGGGTAGAGGGGAGGAATAGTGGGACAGAGTATGGGTGTAGAGTCGGGCTGGACATGGGTGGAGGTGGGGTGGAGGTATTACAAGAGCAACGGACTTTTCAGGACTGGATGCTTGACACATCACAAACAGTCCTTGCACTAATGCAGCATTATAAATGACTGTGATTTTTGAGTCTAATGGAAATGAAAAACCTGCAAATCAGCAATTAAAGATCTACTGCTGTCTATTTGTAATGATGCAGCTTTTAACATCAATTAGCTTTTGAATTTTTCTTTCAATCCAAGATCACATTCATGTAATAAATGCCTTTAAATAGCTCTTAAAATACTGTGTCCATGTAAATATAAGAAGCTCATCAATTAAACCTCACTATTTCAACTGCATCATGACGTAAAGCTGTGAAAAATTCCATGTGTATGTTTCTAACACACATGCATTTATAATGTGTCTTTTTCAGGTGCAGTACTATAGATACCCCTTTATTTTTCTTTGGGATGTAGTTTGTAGGTAGTTGTTTGCATTAGGTAGACTTTGGCATGCTGTAGTGTTATCACAGGGTGAGAGGCATGCACTGGGCAGCTCTGAATCTTACCCTCATGCCCTCAAACCGGGACAAAGCTCTCAGGGGTCTGAGGGCCCTCAAAGTCCTCAGGGACTTAATGGGGCCCAAGTCTGAGTACCCCAGCGCATTAGCTATAAGGCTGACTATAGACACCTACACAAAGAGGAAGACAGGGAAGAAAAGATAGAGAGAAATAAAGGACCAATGTGTTAAAGTCACGAAGGAAGAGTGAGAGTGAGAAAGAGAGAGAGAGAGAAAGAGAAAGAGAAACCCTACGTTGGGTTAGAAGCACATTACATACTTATGCATACATAGGTAAGGGCTTGTTGTTTATGTGTGTCTGTATATACAGTATGTGTATAAGCACACAAAGAAAGAGGGAGAGAGATTACGGTTAAACATTGTAATATCTGGTCTAGAAATGTAATAGGGAGAGTTGACACCCCAAGCTTTAACCTTTTGTTTTTTTTATTTTCAATAAGTCATCTGTTTTATTATAGAAGGTAGACGAAGCTTGGAAAGGAGATTAACAGCAAACCTGGAAGGCTGAGGTATTGGGAAGGAAAGAAAGACAAAGGAAATGTTAAAAGAAGAGGCTCAGAGGTGTGCACAAACTCACAAGCATATCCACCATACTTTGTACGAACAAAATACGACACAATATTTTCAAACACAGCAACTGCAAACAGTATGGACAAGACAGTACAGAGTTATTGGGGCAGTTTGGAAGAGCAAGGAGGGCACAGAAAGAGAAACTCCTGTCAAAGAAAAATACCTAACAGTGACCTTACCCTTGCCCCTCACTCCCCAGCCCTCATAGGCCGCCTAAGTGCCTCTGGGTCCATCAGTGCTAAGGAAAGACAAGGTTACAGTCACCTGTCAGAGACAAAAATACTATTACTCTGAACACACATGTGAATACACGTTTTCTCATAGTTTTTCCAACACAGAAATACCCGTACCATCAGTAAATACAATTAGTTTCACTAAGTGGCAAATTCACATATTTAGTTTTCATAGTCACATACAGTGGGGCAAAGTATTTAGTCAGCCACTGATTGTGCAAGTTCTCCGACTTAGAAAGATGAGAGAGGTCTGTAATTTTCATCATATGTACACTTCATCTATGAGAGACAAAATGAGGAAAAAAATCCAGGAAATCACATTGTAGGATTTTTAAAGAATTGAATTGTAAATTATGGTGGAAAAGAAGTATTTGGTCAATAAATTTGGTTCAACTCTTTGGTTCAATACTTTGTAACATAACCTTTGTTGGCAATGACAGAGTTCAAACGTTTCCTGTAAGTCTTCACCAGGTTTGCACACACTGCAGCTGGTATTTTGGCCCATTCCTCCATGCAGATCTCCTCTAGAGCAGTGATGTTTTGGGGCAACACGGACTTTCAACTCCCTCCACACATTTTCTATGGGGTTGAGGTCTGGAGACTGGCTAGGCCACTCCAGGATCTTGAAATGCTTTTTACGGAGCCACTCCTTCATTGCCCAAGCAGTGTGTTTGGGATCATTGTCATGCTGTAAGACTCAGCCACGTTCCATCTTCAATGCTCTCACTGATGGAAGGAGGTTTTGGCTTAAAATCTCACAATACATGGCCCCATTCATTCTTCCCTTAACACGGATCAGCCGTCCTGTCCCCTCTGCAGAAAAACAGTCCCAAAGCATGATGTTTCCACTCCCATGCTTCACAGTAGGTATGGTGTTCTTGGGATGCAACTCAGCATTCTTCTTCCTCCAAACACGACAAGCAAAAACTTCTATATTGGTTTCATCTGACCACATGATATTCTCCCAATCCTTTTCTGGATCATCGATATGCTCTTTGGCAAACTTCAGACGGGCTTAAGCAGGGGGACACGCCTGGCACTGCAGGATGTGAGTATCTCTTGGCGTATTGTGTTACTGATGGTAGCCTTTGTTACTTTGGTCCCAGCTCTCTGCAGGTCATTCATCAGGTCCCTCCTTGTAGTTCTGGGATTTTTGCTCACCGTTCTCATGATCATTTTGACCCCACGGGATGAGATCTTGCATGGGGCCCCAGATCGAGGGAGATTATCAATGGTCTTGTATGTCTTACATTGCTCCCACAGTTGATTTATTCACACCAACCTGCTTGCCTATTGTAGATTCACTCTTCCCAGCCTGGTGCAGGTCTACAATTTTGTTCCTGGTGTCCTTCGACAGCTCTTTGGTCTTGGCCATGGTTGAGATTGGAGTCTGACTGTTTGAGGCTGTGGACAGGTGTCTTTTATACAGATAACAAGGTCAAACAGGTGCCATTAATACAGGTAACCAGTGGAGGACAAAAGAGTTTCTTAACGAAGAAGTTACAGGTCTGTGAGAGCCAGAAATCTTGTTTTTTTGTGGGTGACCAAATACTTATTTTCCACCATGATTTACGATTAAATTTTTTAAAACTCTACAATGTGATTCCTGGATTTTTTTTCTCATTTTGTCTCTCATAGTTGAAGTGTACCTATGATGAAAATTACAGACCTCTCTCATCTTTCTAAGTAGGAGAACTTGCACAATCAGTGGCTGACTAAATACTTTTTTGCCCCACTGTATGATGACAAACAGATTTATAACATACATTTAAAGCTATAGTGTGACACAAGCAGTAGCCAGTGACTGACTTATGACTTTCTTTTGAGACCCCATCACAAAATGAAGAAGGGCTGGTAAGCTGAGAATGAAAGATTAACTTGTTTTAGCAAAATTCATACTGACAGTAACATATCTGCCAACTCAATATGACCAAAATCCAGTAGGTTTGTGTGCCACTTATTATAAATAAGCTCATTATATAAAACATTGGTTCCACAATAGGTGGTCATCTGAATAAATGTAGCAGAAATGTGGATCCTCAGTTGTTGGACAGATTCTGAGAATTCAGATTCAGTGCTTGCGAGATTATGTAGAACAGAAGGCCCAACAAACTGTAGCTGTTCTGTGCACTTAATGGGCTAAAATTGCAATTTAATTTGATGACACTGGTGGAACCCTCACCTGAAAAAAATCGGGACTGCTATAGAAATCAGAGGAAGTGAAACAAAGTACTAAGAAATTACACAACATTGTTTGTCTGAGGAGCTTTTGAGAGTGGGAGTGTCTGGATGAGTTTGCTTACTAATATAGAGTGGCCTCCTAGTGCACCCTTATTGTCACCGCCAATCCACTTGACACACAGACAAATCAACCCAAGTATTATTTTCAATAAATGCTTTTAAAAAGTTTCTAAGCATTTTTAATTCCGGGAGAACAAGGCTAATTACTGAATTGTCCAGACAAAGTTGGCAACATGCTAAATGGCTACATACATTCATCATACATTCATTCACTTTCTTATCCTCTTGTTCCTGGACAGGGTCGCAGGAGAGCCGGTGCCTATCCGGTGGCATAGAAAGCAAGGCAGGAACAACACTAGTCAGAGCGCCAATCCTTTCCATGATACATACACTCACACACGTGTGTATGGCTAACATACGATGAATGATAAATTAGCTACGTTAGCATGTTATGTTATGTTGGCCATGTTATTCTACAAGCAGTTACATAGGACATTCAACCTTAAATCAGAAAATACAGGCCTTCAACCTTAGACCACAAATCTGAAATGAATAATAACAAAGACCAGATTAAACATTAGACAAAAAAAAGTTAATGTGCATTACTAAGATCTAGAACTCATAGCAGCTCTAATAGTTCTTACTGAAGAAACAGAAAGGGGAAAACACACATGTTGCTTTTGTTGTATTTTTTAAAGTCATTTTCCTCCCTTCATTATATAGTAAAGGCAGATGATACCGGAACTCAGCCCTACACAGGGACAGGGTGGACTGGGAGTCAGCCATCAGACACAGATGAATACAGATTCAACCCAAAACTGACATCAGTTAAGGGAGTCAGTATGGACACATGGCCTTGACATGAACCACAAACACCTACCTGACAAAACAGGGCAGAACCGACATACAATCCAGCTGACAGACCTCACCTGGTCAAATGCCGGATATGAAACTGAGTGGAGGATTGGATCTCAATGCTGAACCTCCCTGGTATCTAGCAAGGTGAGGTTTGTCTGTTGGTTGGATTACAAGTTGGTTTCGCCATACAGGAGTTACTGGTTCATGCCTGTGTCTGGTTCATGTCTGATGATTGACATCCCATCTGTGCCGTCCTGATGTCAGGTTGAGTTACGGTACTGTCTGTCTCGTCCATGTCAGTGTTTCGTCTTGCCAGGGGCTTCCACCCCTGAGTTTCAGAGTTCCCTCTGGGGAAAGGAGGATGGGTCTGTTGTACCAGGAGCAGAATATGGGTTCCCCCATGACAGTCATGGTCATCAAAGCTACTGCCAAATGATGACACAACTGGAAATGGGAATTATTACAAACTTACCAGAGGAGTTTACAGCAGCTCTGAAATATATTGTTTTATACTACTTGATATCATTATTACCATTATTATCTAATGCTGTAAATGTTAATTATGGGATCCTTGATGTAAAGCATTACTAATAGTGATCTTAGAATAAAGAATGAACATTTCAGCATTTGAGAGAGAGAGAGAGAAAGAGAGAGAGAGAAAGAGAGAGAGAGAGAGAGAGAGAGAGAGAGGGAGTGAGAGAGAGACACTTACATCCACAATAAAGAAGTCCAGCCAGCACCAGGCATTGGTGAAGTATTTCACAAAACCGTATGCCACCCATTTCAGCAACATCTCCAGGATGAAGATGTAGGTGAAAACTCGATCTGCATATTCTAAAATGATCTGTACGGTTTTCCTCTGTTCAATATACACATCCTCAAATGCCTTGTAAATAAAACACACACATTACAGTTTATTTTCCTTATTGTTCTTTATGATATTAAAGACATGATCAAGAGTTAGATATATTGTTTAACTTAAAAAACTAATACATTCATTTTACAATTAAATCCCAGATATAGTATTTATATGTAGATATAGTATTATATTGTATTAATGTCAATGTCAACAATCTGCAATGATCTCGAGAGCATCTGAAGAACTGGGGCATCTCGTTCAATTTTCTCATCATTTTTTATCCTTTATCATTATCTCCAATTCTGACCCAAGCATCAGAAATACACCACTGTCTCCAACTCCAGGACAGGTGCCTTATCATTCTGGGAGTTACTTCCCTCCTTCCAGAATTAGGTCATGATAATCCCCCAACATCCCTTCATGTGCTCTTGTACACCTTATTATTATGTACTCATACATTTTAATTAGTTTCCAGTATCTTTAAAAAGGCTAAATCTATGACTACGCTCTTGTGTTCTTGGCTATGCTGGCACTACATTTCTACCGATTTGATTACACATTTGATTACAAGTACATCTCTACTTAATGGTAATAAAGAGAATAATAATAAAAGAATAATAAACAATCACAAATAGTCAATCCAATATTCATCTTTGAAATCTCCCACATGGTCCTCTGATTTTCTCTTCAAATGCTCTTTACATCATTCACATATCCTTGCTTTCTTCACCATCAAAATGTCTTAAAAATCACTAAACATTGTGTTGTACAAAATTCAGGTAACAAACTTAACACATATATAGCACAATACTTAGTAGAGGGACTGTAGTTTTTTGTTGGACAGTGCTGTGTAATTAGATTTGATTCTGTCATCAAAGTGAGAAGTTAAAGTTTATAGCGTTTTAAATGAGCTCTTGTACTTCTGAACTGATATGCAATAGGTATCCTACATGCCCTACTGAGAAATTAAAATCAGCTGACAAATATAATGCAAGTACTAGTCAAAATAAAAAATACTTTTACTTTATTTAACAATAATATAACATAATTTGTGTACCACTGCATTGCATTATGTAGTATGTCATGAAGCAAACAAATTAAATCTCATTATTTTATAACATGATGCTTACACAGGTGTAACAAGTTATGGTAAATAATATGTATATTTACATGTTTATATGCAGCTATTTTATTAGCTATTTATTAACAATTAGGCTATTGTCCTTATACATTTACCACTGAGTGACACTACAATATCACTCACACTGACTCACTAATATACTAAGACTCAGAGTTTGGCCACAGCCCCTACGTGTGGCTGCAAGAGATGCTGCAGAATCCTCAGCATGTGAAACTCTTTAGACATCATTTGGCTATAGTCCCTTAGCTCTGAGCTAAAATACTGCAACCAAAGACAGACTGCTGAGCTACAGAAGCCACTACAGGGCAATATAGCAGCAGCCGGTAGCCAACAACACATCATACAGCACAAAGTATATTGCTATCACAAGTCACTACACAATCAGTTAAAGCACTTGTATTGCCGAAGCCCTTTAACAGTGCAGTAATGAATATTAGATAAGGTGTGGGATAGTGTGTGTGAAACTGTGCTTACATTATCACAGTAGTGTAGCTCTCAACTAATTATCAACCAGATGCAAGAAAGCTTAATAACTTCACTGTTAATCTGGCATGTTACACACATGTCTGGCGTGCAGGGTGGTAATTCTTACCAGAGCTCCAGAACTGAGAAGGATCATGAAGATGATGAGAGTTTCAAACCAGTTGTGTTCTACGATGAGGTAGCAGGTCTTCCTCAAATACCACCAGTACTTCCCCCAGCCCTCAGTAATGGGCACATCACAGCACTTATACCGTGCCACACAGGCTAAAAGGTGGACACACATGCACACACACGCACACACACACACACACACACACACACACACACACACACACACACACACACACACACACACCATATTAGTGGCGTTAAAACCAATCTGAAGAACTGGAATCAGAGAGGACTTTGAAGAGGCAAGGCCCCTTCTTTAATCCTACTATAGCTTACCATCAGTCCAGCAGGGCTCTGGATCAATATATTCCTCTACCACCTCCACAGCCACTTCTTCTTCCTCAGGCTTTATGTCTATAGTACTGCCCTCAGAAGAACTTGTGTCATCCAACTGAAAAGAAAGTAAGACAAAACCGAGGTGAGAGAGAGAGAGAGAGACAGAGAGAATGAGATTAGAGAATCACCCTTGCAGCATTGGAAAACTATGTTTCAGGTATCTTAGTTCTTGTTTCCACATGATTATTATTTTAATACTTCTTGTCGGCAACAGGTTTGCAGTCATTGTACAGGTCTGCAGTGGGGAAGCCAGAGCTTAGGCCTTGGACAAAGCTCTCTGTTTACCAGTCATTCCACATTCCTAACCCCACCTATGGTCATGAGCTTTGGATAGTGATCAAAAGTGTATGGTCGTGGGTACAAGCAGCAGAAATGAGATTCCTATGCAGGGTTGCTTGGCTTACTCTTCATGACAGGGTAAGGAGTTTGTCAATCTTGGGAAACCTCAGAGTTGGGCCTCTGTACCTTCAGATCTACAGGAGCTAGTTGAGCTAGTTTAGACATCTATAAAGGATTCTCTCTAGTCGATCCTGCTATAGCTGTTCCAGACATGTCCCTCTGGATGGATTCTTCAGGGCAGTCGCAGGGTCTGCTGAAAGGAATATATCTCACAGCAGGCTTGGGATTATCTGATGATCCCCCAAGAGGAGCTGCAATCTGTTGCCACAAAAATAAGACTCTGGCCTGATCTTGTTACTTCTCTACCCTAGGAAAAGTGGATGGAAACTAAGAGCTCTTCTTTTTGAGACTTTCTGATGTTATCATATTTATGCATTCTGAATTCATTTTCTCTGGAAATAAGCGGGTCAGATTGTAATATCAGTACCCCATGCGAGGGGACCTCTGGCAAGGCAGAACGCACATATTACCTGGACTAGGGAAGTTTGATGATCATTAACATGTGGTAGCCTAAAGTTAGCCTAACGGCATAGATAGCCCTATGGCATAGAAGGTCCAGGGTTCAAGTCCCACCTCTGCCAAGATGCCACTGTTGGGTCCTTGCGAAAGGCCCTTAACCTTAACGTTAATTAATCGCTTGAATTGAATTAAGATTGTATCACTTGTAAGTCACTCTCGATAAAGGCATCTGTTAAAATGACATTAATGTCATTTAAAAAATTTACAAGCACCTGACCCTGACTGGTAATTCAGGGCAAGTGACCAGAGCAATGGTGAGAGCCCTCACAACCCCAAGATGCAGCAAACAAAACACAGCTGCAACCTCAATTCATTACAGGTTATATACGAATCAGGGTTGTTCAGCAATGAATAATGTTCTACCACTAATCCACACTGGTGATCAAACCCCATTTCTAAGGAGCAATAAGATGGAAACATCTACAGAGCCCACATATAGAACACATATGAAGCACAAGCCAAACTTCTAGAAGGCCAGCATACCCACATCTGGACAAGAGAGGATCCGCGGTAGAGTGCTGATTAGCAGTGCCTCCACATCACACTTCTGTTAGTCATTTTACCATTTTCTGTACCCCTTGCACCCTATAATGCACAACCCTTGTGTATGTGTCAGTTTTTGTTGTTTTGTTCTGAAAAAGAAAAATACTTTTTCACATCACTACAAAAATTTCAGATGGTCTGAGCATCATTCTCTCTAGCTGTTCCTAGCAGGAATGTTAGGACCCAAAGACAGTGGTTTTAATGTTATGGCTGACTAGTTAATGCAAAAGTGCTACTTTTAGTGTGCTATCTCACAAATTCATCAGAACTGTCTGCATAAATAACGCATTTTTGACATATAGGAAGAATCACATAGCTTGCATAACGCCCTTCGTTTTGGCAGTACAGCACAGCAGTAAGATCACTATTAACTGATAGCATGAGAATCAGACTAAACAAAATCCTTTTGGGAAATCAGACTCTGATTAGTCAGGCCCAACCAGCAAATACTGATTATAGCTTCTGAAAATAATGTAAAGCAAGGTTCTGGAGCCTAACGCGAAATTCACTGGACACAGGCAGAGGGTGCCATCACAGTTCCATAAACGCACCACACCTTACCTTCACATTGCTATTCTGAATTGGTACCTGACAAGACCTTTGGATTGTTGTCTAATCCAGCGATGTACTTTATGACACAAATGTGTGATATTGTCTGACAAGACACAGATCATTCATGTGGACATTGCCTTTGTGTTGCCATCACAACTGAGAAGTATGGGATTAACTCGGCATAAAAATCCCTGAATGTGTCAGCTCAGTTACTATAAGGATATCAATAGCAAACCCATATACCAGTATAATATTGGCCAACACTCAGAAGTTTGATAATGATGGAAATTCAAAACTGGGAATGCCACATCCCCAATAGTAAAAATCTTACCCCATATGACTATGTTTAAAACAACCGAACAATGCAGAAGTACGAACCCTGTCTGTCCTGTTATACAGGCTTGAAACATATCATTTAGGTCAGTGATAGAATTGAAGAAGATGTTGTATTTACATTTGTAAATTGGTCTATAATGAGTTTGTGTAATTGTGTGGGCCAGAAATAGGTAGCTGGGAGATGAAGAAGTACCACAAGTCAGATTACAAGTTGTTTCTGAAGCTATTCAGATAACCTGAGCTATATCAGCTAGTACACAAACCATATCACACACAACAGTAAATCCCAAGCAGCCAATCTCACCCAGTCACACAGACATTCATATAGTATCAGATTGTCTATAACAGTCATGACTCCATCTGCAGGGGAAGGATGACATTGCAGTTTTAGAAAATCCCTGTCGTCAGCACAAACACAAACACACTGATACAGACTCAAGGTACACACAGACACTTAGAAGCAGTAGTGGTATCAAAGAACACACACGCACACTACCGCAATCCTGATCCAGCCCAGCCAATCACAGATTCAGATCCTCCCATCTATGCCCTGATTGGTTGGTTGGCACTACCTGTTAAAAAATTATTGGATATCTATGCAGGACTCAGGCATATGTAGCCCATGTCTACCAAATTGGGTCAAGGTGACCTACACAACACTTACACTATGACAGGAAACTCTGTGTGTGTGTGTGTGTGTGTGTGTGTGTGTGTGTGTGTGTGTGCGCGCGCCAAAGCAGTGGAAGCAAGATAAACTTACAGCGATTCAGAGAAAGAGATGAAGAATACAGAGGATGAAAGACACAGATGCCCCTTTTAAAAGTGTTTTAGTCTTTTGTATGTCTGTCTTATCATTTATTTCATTCTGCCAGCATAACTTACAGGACTTCCCTTACTAATCGCAACTGGGCATCCAGCATATACAAATCCACATAATCAAACATACGCACACAAAAGAAATCAAAACGGTAAGGCAAAACATTACATCATCTCTTGAACCGCATTCTCTGGCTGAGTGGATAAGCACTCAGCAGTAGCACAGAGGCAATAAATCACAGCAGTAGCCCAGCTCAACACTATAGTTTTACCGCCTACACAGCATGAATCTGCCCATACTACCACAATTTGCTAGTACTCTCTTCATCTACTCTTATTCCATACACTCCACATGTTTTAATTCAATGCTCTTAATCTACCAAAACAAAATGGACAACTAGGTCACATTATACTATTACCCTCCAATAAACTAGCATAAGCACATTCTAATTTAATAATGCTGTCAACGTAGTACTCTCTTAGCACCATTTTCTAAATTGTTTTTTTATAAAGTATTCATACAGCACGTCAACCGATTTCCACTCTACAAGATCCATTACATAGAGATTCCAAATTCTAACTTCAGCTGTATTTACACAGAATAACCCTCAACATAAGTCAAAATAACATTTAAATATTCTGATAAAATATTCAAATTTAATTAGTCAAACACCTGTTTTTTTTTTTAAAGTGTTCATTCCCTTTAGATTAACCATTAGAAACTTCCAGACCACGCAGCAGAATTGTTGACACCCAAATTACATTAACTATAGTGATTTAGATTATTTAAGAATGAAACCAGTTGTTCCTTGAGGATTCCACTACTAGTAGTGCATAGTAGCATTACCAGGGGCAGTATGTCCTCTTTGCTGGTCGTGTTTTTTGCTTCTGAGGTTTAAATAATTATGGGAACTGTTGCCTTTTTGCTCATCATTTGAATGCTATAAAGGAAAATGTGTAAATAAAGCTGGAAAAATATATATTTTAATGGTTTTGATTTCAGGCTGTAAGATAAAAATAACTGTTTCAAAGGGATATGATGATTTTCCATAGGCACTGAAAATTTACTTCCCCTGTTAAAAAGCATTTGTGAAAGTTACCCCCTGAGGGTACCACACACTGACTTTTTTGATAGTGTTTACAATTTTGCTCAAATCATTTTAATAGCAAATAGTGACATTGTTTAGAAATATTGTGTATTAAAGCATCACTTCAAACAGAAATGCATAACTATGTTCAGCAACTCACCATTAATATTTTAGATTTTCACCTAAAAAGGCAGTGAAAATGTCCTCAGAAAAGTATAAGCCTAAAATATGAATTTGACTCATACAAATCTTGAAACATTTTATATTGTAATATAGTCATATATTCTTATATTCTCTTAAATTACTATAATTTCCTCATTATTTTGGTCCACACTCATTCCATTCCTATAGCATTTTCCTTTTACTCACATCTTTGCTGTTCTCCACCTCTGACTCGCTGCTGAAGTCTTCTGTGTTTAGGTTCTCGAAGTCTGACTCTCCCAATGCGATAGGAACACGCACGGTCAGGTTGGGATTGTGGATGAAGGACATGCGGTCCTCATCAATCATGTACTTCCCCACACTGCTGCCAATGCCACTTGTTGTGCCATTACCATTCTTAACAAAGTCTAGATCACATTTGATGTCAACTCCTGTGTGGTTCCCTATAATGTTGAGTTTCTTTTCATACATCTCATCCAAAGGCTTGTCTTCATCCTCCAGAGGAGACTTCTTCAGGACATGTGCCACCAGGATCCGCACATGGACCTTGAGCCAAGCAATGCCCTTTTTCATCCGAATGACTGATATCTGTAGGTTGTTCATCTCTCCATCATCGTCAGTAGCAGCCAGGTTATCAGCACTGAATGAGCTGAGCAGCAAGGCCAGGAACAAATTCAGCACCTAGCAGAAAGAAGCAGAGCTTTACCCAGGAAGATCAATGATGTGTTTCAACACAGTTAATGTATAATAATCAAGGAGAGAATAATAGGAGAAATATGGAAAAAGAGCTGTGCACTTTTAAAGAACAGCTCCAATTTTATTTATAACCCCAAATCAGAAAAAAATGGGACAGTATTGAAAATGCAAATATAAAAATCCCTGCAGTGTTTCTTACATTTACTTTGACTTTTATTTCATGGTAGACAGTATGAACCCAAGATATTTCATGTTTTTTCTGGTCAGCTTCATTTCAACTGTTAATATATATATCCATTCCTGCATTTCAGGCCTGCAAAACATTCTTCCTGTAAATGCATCTTAGGGTAGGTAACAGTACAGGGTCATTGTTCTCACATTTTATGTTAAACATTCTCTACACAATCCATATTGTGTACTGATCAGGACTGCAGGCAGGCCAGTTCATTACCCATACCTTCTTCTTCTGTAACCACGGCTTTGTAATGTGTGCAGCATGTAGTTTTGCATTGTCTTGTTGAAAAATGGACGTCTCAGAAAAAGATGTTGTATCAAAGGCAGCATATGTTGTACTTATATCAGCATATCAATGTACTTTTCTGCATTAATGCTGCCATTACAGAAGTGTAAATGACCTTCCTTTGCCATGTGCACTGCCAAAGTCCCATACCATGACAGACCTTGGCTTTTGTAGTGGTTACTGATAAAATTCTGGATGGTCCTTTTCGTCTTTGGTCCAAAGCACACAGAGTAATAGCGAATAGTGATTCATCTTACCACAATACACATTTCCACTGTGTGATTGTCCATTCCAGATACCTCCAAGCCCAGAGAAGTCGATGCTGGTTCTGGACATGGGTAACATAATGCTTCTTTATTGCACAGTAACGTTTTAAGGGGCGTTTGAGATATAACTCCATATTGTTGTGCTTGATAAAGGTTTGATAATATAATCCCTTTCTCATGAGTTTATATCATCTATTGATAAATGACGGTTCTTGATGCAGTGCCGTCTCAGGGATTGAAGATCACGGGTGTTCAGTTTAGGCTCGTGTCCATTACGCACTAAAACTCCTCTAGATTTCTTGCATCGTTTAATTATATTATGCCTGTAGAGAAAGAAATATGCAAATCCCTTCCAATATTTCTTTGAATACCATTATTTTTAAACATTTCAATAATTTTCTCAACCATTTATTGGCAAACTGGAGATCCTCTGCCCATCTTTGCTCCTCAAAGACTCGTGGACATTGTAGATATTGATTTTGTACCAAATCATTATTACAATCACCTGTTGACATCACATCATTAGTTTTGTTTTAAATCATTACTAGCTCTAAACTGGCAAGTCCAAATTTTTAATGTAATGTGTTGGAGGCCTGAAATGCAGAAATGGATGGTTTTAACAAATGAAATAAAGTTGATCAGAAAAACATGGAATATCTTGGGTTCATACTGTCTGCAATGAAATAATTGTCACTTCATGAAAAATTTATGAAATGGCCATGTTAAACAATGACAGTTTTAACACCTACAAATATTGTTTATATTATTCTCTGAAAATATATTAGTTACTTTAGGGCAAAATATAGAAATTGCAGTTATAGTTAACATAGGTATTATAAACAGTTAAAACAAAGTAGAATTACAATATCAATTAATAATGCTGCTCAGAAAAGAATGGGTTGTAGATTTAATAAATGATAAAATGGTAAAAAAAAAAAAGGGGGGGAAATCAAAACCTACCACCAAGTTTCCAATGACCATAACCATCATGAAAACACTGAGGCACATTGTCTGGCCAGCCACTTCCATGCAGTCCCACATGGTCTCAATCCACTCTCCACAGAGCACGCGGAACACGATCAGGAACGAGTGGAAGAAGTCGTTCATGTGCCAACGTGGCAGCTGGCAGTTCGGTGCAATTTTGCATACACAATCCTTGTAGCTCTTTCCAAAGAGCTGCATGCCCACCACAGCAAAGATGAAGACAATGATGGCCAGCACCAGTGTCAAGTTCCCCAGAGCACCCACTGAGTTTCCAATGATTTTGATCAGCATGTTCAGAGTAGGCCAGGACTTAGCTAGTTTGAAGACCCTCAGCTGTGTGAAAACAAAGTACTGTCATGAAGGGTCTTTATTCATGGCATAAAGTTCGGGTAAAAAGAAAACAATGTTTTCTTTATATTTAGTAACCAACAAACAGCTGCACACACTGCACACAGCATTACCATAAACAATATGTTGTGTGTTTCTTACACATTAATCAGTGCTTAAACTCACCAATCTGAAGGACCTGAGCACTGACAACCCTTCAACATCAGCCAGTCCCAACTCGACCAAACTCAGGCTTACTATGAAGCCATCAAATATGTTCCAGCCTTCCTGGAAGTAGTAGTACGGGTCCATTGCTATGAGCTTCGCAAACATCTCAGCCGTGAAAATGCCTGTGAACACCTGTAAGAAGAAAGAAAATGTGAATGACATTAAGGTTACCATTTTGTCAGCGTGTGTGAGTATGAAAAATTATATAAATATAAAAATAAAAAATACCCAGATAAAAATGTCAAATTGCTGCAATTGTCGGCATGCAGTTATGTCTCAGGCAGATATGTAAATGATTACAGGTGTGGTCTGATTAGACACTGGGTCTCACCATGAGAGAGTGTAAAAATATTTCCCATGCTGCCCTACAAAAAGGCTCTCAGGGGCTACTTATGGGTAGTGTACCTCTTGGTGAGAGATCGTTGACTGCTAGACATGTCTCCATGGTGCACACATAGACATTTTGCCAAGTTGACAGACTCTGAGAGAGGGCACATCATTGGACTGAGAAAAGCAGGATGGTCATTTCGACAAACTGCCATCCATCTAGGTCGTGTTGACCTAGCTGTTAGGAAGTGTTGGGAGCAGTGGTTCCATGAGGGCACGCACACATGGCAAACAGGCTCCTGATGGCCCAGAGAGACCCCCAGTATCATCTTTATAGACGAATCCAGGTCTGTTTAGGATCTGACGATGGTTGGGTTCGAGTATGGAGGCCTCATGGTGAGTGCTTCAATCCTGCCATTTTTCAGTAGGATAATGCTTGCATACACACAGCAAGGGTTTCCCAGGATGTCTCCACCAGATTGCAACACTTGCTTGGCCTGCCCGTTTACCAGATTTATCGGCAAACAATCATGTGGGATGCCAGCTTTGGCAGCCTACAAGTGTGCAGGATCTATAGGCCCAGCTGCAACATCTGTGGGCAAATCTGCTGCAGGATTTCATACAAAACCTGTATGACTCCTTCCCCAACCATATCTCATCTTTTGTATCCAGGCTAGAGGAGGCCCAAAAGGGTAATTAGAGTCTCTTTTAAATTGTACAGTTTTCCCCAGTAATTTTATCATTTCACTCTAATATTGTAATCACTTACATTTGTCATCATTACTTTCACACATAAAAAGTTTCATTTGAGCCCAATAACTCCTTCTTGGTGCATTATTTTTTTTTTGTCAGTGAGTGTAATATGCTTACATTACATATTTACATGCCAGACTTTACATGCTTACCAGGTTTCCTACAGACAGCACTTCCTCAAATTGTGGAGTCATAGGATAATGCTCCATAGCCATGAAAACTGTGTTCAGAACAATACATATTGTGATGGCTAAGTCCACAAATGGGTCCATCACTATTAGATTCACTATTTCCTTTATTTTCAACCAGAGTGGACAGCACTCCCAGATCAGAAATATGTTGGCAAATTTATACCAGCATGGTGGGCACTTTCTTTGAGACTCTTCAAGTTCTGTTTGAAGAAGAACACATGAAAAGAGCTTAACAGTCTGTTGGCATTTATATTGCAAAAAATGATGCCATAAAGTGCCCAGAATTATTCAATGCACAGTACCCTCCACAAGTGTATTAGTAATGACAGTCATGACACTGTTAGCTCGCTCCTTCTGTCCGAAAGATGTGTTCAGCTGGTCCACTGACACCATCAGAGAGCCAGAATGTTTTCTCTTTACATCCACTTCAGTGGCCTATAGAGTGTGGGCATGGGGAAGAAGAGGGCAATAAAAGCGTGAGAGGGGTGAAAACACACACCAATAAATGCATATACAATGACAGCAGCACATGTAACAAGTCCAAAACAATTTGGAAACAGCCTTATCTGCCTAAAGATTACCTACACACTATCCATCTATCCACACTGCTTACATCAATCACTACATGGACAAGTACTCATTTCCATAGGTCACTTACAACCAGTTATAATTTACATACAAAACCTGTTTTTATTATCAGTATTAAATCAGAACTAAAGGTTTGCTAATATGAATGGCATGAGTTTAATTTGCACATTCACAGTAAAACACCTTAAACTGGCCTCTGTTTCACATTTTAATCCTGCTTTTTCCTGGTCAGGGTTACAACTGAGGCTCCTATCTTTGACTTATACCTACAGAGATCACCCCTCCATTAGACAAAGCCAATGTGATGATTGACCTGGCCCGGAGGAACAGTCAGGACTAAAACGCAGGTCCCTACAGTTGTGGGCTAACATATTACCACCCAAGCAAGTCAAGTCAGATTTATTTCTATATTTGACCATGGAGCATTGTCCCAAAGCAGCTTCACATTTTTATATTATCTTTCAATGTCTAAGGTCAACCCCAAATTGAGCAAGCCTAGGGCAAGCACTGTAGCCTCATTTTGTAAAACCAATTCTGTACATCTAGCTAATTTAAAATCAAGAACTTTTAAAAAGTTTGGTACTGCGTCATTCAAAAAGACTGGACCCACTGGTCTGCACAATCAATACTGTCTTTTCTACCACACCTCCAACAGACACTTTGTTAAATCATCACTGCCTATTTTGGTTGTCACATTGTAAACACTTAACTGAAAAGTTATATTACATTCATATAACTATATTAGTTGGGCAACTAGTCTAAAATCCTGCATAATCCCAAGTCCCACGTGCAAAAACATGCATAATAAGATAAAAGGTCAAGTCAAACACTGTACAGGACTTTAAGGCCCAGTCTCCACTTCCACAACTGACACCATCTTTGCCTGAGATTAACTTTATTACTGTGAGGTTTGCAAAAATGTATTTTGCAAAAATTGTATCGATTAATAAATTGTCACATGTTAAAAGGTCACTTGATATCACTATTAGGGAGGTCTGGTTCTGGTAGCACTTGTATAAATGGCACACAAAATCCAATTCCTGCTGCTACTGTGTATGGAAATACTTTTATCAACCTCTGCATCCCATTAGAATAAAGTGTTTGTAAAAATGATAAGCTCTGTGGAGACTAGGCCAGAAACCATGCAAAGATCAAACAGACAAGATAAAGGCAAAGCCTGGAGAGAGAGTATAAGGATGTCAGTCTATCATGCTAGCTAATAGGATGAAAACATTGTTACTTAAAAGGTTAGGAATGATTTCTCTTGGAACACGTTTAATCTGGGGATAGAGGAAGTCAAGACTGGTAAAAGAGGATAAAGACTGCATACCAGGCCTACACTTGCAAGTCCATGAAATATGTGAAAATGGTAAAAAAAAGGGAGGGGATAAAATGAAATGGACTTTAATAAGGTTAGAGGTTGGGTACTGGTAATATAGGGCAGAAGGCAGGGTTAATGAAAACTTTGTTCTATGTTTGGCTTGATTATCTTAGCCATATGAGGCCCTATGTCTTAAAAAATGAAGACATTAAAGGTTGGGATAGGGGAGGAGTTAATTTTTTTTAGAGGGAATGAAAAACAAAGAGATTGTGGAAAGCTCTGAGAGCTCTCTCTGGTTGTGCCATTCAAAGCAGCACATTTTGGGCAGAGACCAGAAAAAGAGGGTGGAATCAGGGTCAAAATGCATTTGCAAAAAACGTAATCAGGGTCAAGATCCGCAACTGATGTCATGCCTATACTGTTAACCTTCCCTGGTGGACGTCCTTACACTGTCGTCAGAGGCTGCCTTATCTATTTTCACCTCAGGCAGAAGGCGGCCGGACCCGTGCCCGATCAGGGAAACCACGCCGTTGCAGTCGACCGTGCTGTTCCTCTTGCAGCCAGAGTGGGGTGCGAGCGGGTTGATGCGCGACGAACCCTGGCTGTAGCCACTGTAGCTGTTGCGTCGGTACGGGATGAAAAGGGAGCCACGACGGTCCTCGCTCTCCTCCACAGTACTGTGCTCGTCGTCTGCAAACTCATTTTCAGAGCCAACATCCCGAGGACGGTTCTTGAAACTGAAGATGCTGCTGCGACTGTTATGGCGGGACATGAAGGGTGAGCCAGGTATACTCAGTAGAGACTAGAGGACGGAAAGGACAAAGATTCAGACAGAGTAAGCATAAAATACTCTAGTCATTTTCTTCAGTGTCAATAATTCTAACTTTTCCCTCCTCAAAAACCTAGTGTTTTAGGCATTATAAGAAGCAGACAATATTTTGGGGAGAAAATTAATATACAGTATATTAGCTATTAGCTGTACTTGCCATCTAGCTACTACAGTGTTCAGTCTCATAAAAAATTCACGAGACAGACTACTTGATGAACTCGGTTAAATGTTTGCTGAAATTTACTGATGCTAGCTGTGCAGAATGCTAGCTGCTAGCTCAGGCATTTTCAATGCAGTGGATCTGAACAGCCTCTCCCTAATGGGCTGGTTGACCACTGCAGACTCAACACAGCAGAGTCCAAGCACCTCTCAGCAAAGTCTATTCACTGCCCTTAAAGAGAAGAGTGGGATTGATCTGGTAAAGTGGAACAAATCTGCATTGCTGCACTAGCACATATGAAGGAAGGTCAACAACCAGACCTAGCTAGTACATCAGTACACTCTGCACTTGAACTAATATTCTTTGACTATGGGCATAATGTCTTACAAGCTTGGTTCCAGAAATTAGGATTATCATTATCATTAGGTTTGTCATTGTTTTAAATTCAGATTAATTGTATTTGTGTAACTATTTCAACATCAGGCACTATTACAGATTCTATAGAAGTTTTTCAAAAAAGAACCTTTTACACATAAAAGCGAAGGCAGAAGAGAAATGTGGTTTCGTGACTATGAGAGCAGCTTGTGTTTTCATACGTCTACAGTAGTTACATTGGGTGGAGTTTGGGCTGTGGCCACAGACTGTAGATTTACAGGGGTTCAACATTCTAGCTAAGCACAGGCATATTACTGCTTTCAGCAGGAGATGAAAGATTTATAGATGCAGGATGAATAATTCAGGCAGGGCCAGGGAAAGGATATTGTCCCCAGACCGCACCCCACTTTCTTCCTCAAAAGCACAGACATAGATTTGGATTAAAAAGAGTTGCTGATGCAGCCCTCAGAGTTTACTCACAACTCACAACAGTAAATCAGAAAAGTAACGACTAAAGACTGGAGAAACTGTTCATACCCAGACAACTTTTGTCATCTGTAATGTTCCTATGCATGTACATTTAAATTAACACACAGCTGTATCTCCTGCTCTGACACAGGTTTTCAATGAAACAGACAGATGTGAAGTAAAAGAGAAGCCACAATTTAAGGGGAAAACATAAACACTGAACTACATATTGTTGTGACCGGTAGTTGCCGATAATGTGGATAGATGAATAGTCATAAATGCATCAGGTCTTAGAGCTGGTGCACTTTGTCTAATCACAATAGTCAAATGGACGATGACTTGGCAAAAAAGGGGAGCATTAACACACAACACGGACGCAGGGGAAAGAGAGATGAGGTGGTCTGTGAATAGCCTAATTTCACTACCATCAACCGACAACTGCAACTATTAGTCATAACAGAAAGCATCATGTTTTCTTTTGGTTATAGCTTTTCTTAGCTGATTGTAAATGTTATGTAGCCTACATATTTGAGTTAATATACTTATTATAGTTTGTATCCATTCATGTCTATGAAGCAATTTTATTCCATAACACAAGAAGGGAATACAGAGGAATACGTTATTCAGTGTAATCAAAACCATAAACTCTTCTCTTGAATAGAAGTGGTTACATTCTCATAAGAAAGCTGTGATATTTAACTAAAGAGGATTGTCAAGCAGCAAGTCATCTGCTGAGGACAGGTCCAAAACTTAGTCACACCAACCAGTATTAGCGCCTTATTAGTTCATGTCAATAGGTTGAATAAAACCAGATTTGTGGATGCTGTCAAGAAACAATGTTTTTCAAAGAACGATTGAAAGGGATTACATGTTTCAGTCCCAACATTTTTTTATTTGGCTTGTTTTGCATTGTCTTGTTGAAAAATGTCCTGATGTCCCTGTGAAAGATGTCGCCTTGAAGGCAGCTTATGTTGGTCCAAAATCTCAGTGTACTTTTCTGCATTAATGCTGCCATCACAGAAGTGTAAATGACCTTTGCCAAGTGACACGACCCCGTCCCGTGACAAATTCATTTGAATGATATTATGCAGTGTAGAAATATGCAAATCACTTCCAATCTTTCTTTGAGGAACACTGTTTTCATACATTTCAATAATCTTCTCAAGCATTTGTTGACAAAATGGAGATCTTCTGCCCATATTTGTTCTTGAAAGACTCCGCCATTTTCCATGCTGTCCCAACTTCTTTCTGATTTGGGGTAAAGGCCTACTTCAACAGTAACTGTGTTGTGTAAAATGAGTCAGAAAAATGACATCACAAAGTGAGAAAATTGTGTTGTTATATGTGCTATAGCAAACTGGTCTGATAAAAGAAAGTTACTGAATTTGGGGCACTTCTACTGATTTACCACAAATTTACTACAGCTCAATCCCTTCAAAAGCTCCAGAGGTATTTGGGAAACACAATGGTAAACACCAACACAGAAATCATCAAACTAGCACACAGTTAATGGGAGAGTGAGCTAACATTAAGCCACTGGTGGAATCCATACCTAAAAGGACTGGTGCTGTTTTTGAGGTTAGGAGAGACATAACCAAATATCAATGAGGAAATTATGTGTGCAAGTATTTAAGGTTTTTTTTTACCTAGGGAATTTACAAAAACATGGTGAAATCATTAGATTTTTTTTTTTTTTTTTTGAAAAATCAAACTTGTTTTTGAAAAACCAAAAGAATAAAACGACTTGCTTTAGGTTACTGGGGTTAAAGCTAGGTGTGTAGGTGAAGCATTAATTAGCTGCAGTAATCCTTCATTGTCATTCATGTCAATGGAAAATCCTTACAAATATAGTCAGACAATTGTGTGTGTGTATCTGCCATCACCTGGTTCATTATGGAGGTCTTCCTGCCAAGCCTGTTGTCTGGAAAACGGAAACGACTCCTCTTGCTGCCTTCGTCAGACTCAGATTTCACTGCCTTCTCAGTGTCGCCTTTCTCCTTCTCTTGCTCCTTCTTCCACTTTTTCTTTCTGTTTCGTCGCTCCTTAGCACTTTTAGAGCTCAGCTTGGACACCTCTGAGGAGCTACGGGACAGGTGTCCTCCACCCTCACCCTCCACAGCGTCCTCTGATACTGTACCCGCTGATGTGGCCATGGCTTGAGCCTGAGATCAACAACAAAAAACAGATGAAAGATAGAACTAGCAGACATGGGACAGAGAGACAGAGAAAAATGTGGTATACTCAATACAATGACAGCTAAGCCTAATAAATGCTATTTATGGCATTTTTGTGAACACCAGAGGTGGTAAGTACAAGTACTTCTTCACTGTACTTAAGTACATTTACATTTACAGCATTTAGCAGACGCCCTTATCCAGAGCGACTTGCAATTGATGCAATCTTACAATCCAAGCAGTTGTGGGTTAAGGGCCTTGCTCAAGGACCCAACAATGGAAGCTTGGCAAAGGTGGGATTTGAATCCTGGACCTTTTGGTCCATAGTCCACCTTAACCACTAGGCTACCACAGTCCTTTAAGTATTAAGTAAAGTATTTCAGTGAAGCTGCAGTTTTTTATAATAAAATGCAGTGACAGTGTTTCAAAGAGTGAAACTGGATAACGGCATGTCTAGTTATGAGCGATTAGTAGAATTCATTAAAAAATCCAAGTGCTTTGTATATTTTGGTTCCTCATGACTAAATATGTTTTTATTTGTTGTTTGCTGTGGTTGGCTGAAGATGATAATATCATTTATTCAAATTTACGTGAGTATTTTTAACAGATTAGTAGTACTTTTACTCAAGTAAAGAACTTGCGTACTTCTCCCACCAATGGTGGATACTAGTAGAACACACCCATTTCTAATAAATAAGGCATACAGTCTTCTCCAATCATCCTATAAATATTGGAAGTAGAATGGATAATAATGGAGAGCTCAGACTTTTGCTGTAAAACTGCTATCAAATTAGAGTTAGAGCAAATAGAGCTGTCTCAGGCAGCTATAAGTCTACATTCACGCTGCAGTAATAGTGGCCCAAATCCATTTTTTGATAACTTGTTCAGATTATGTTTTTAATGTGGCCTGTATGCAATACTAGTCTGAACAGATCATGCTCTTGAACTATCCTGCATGTACAAATGAAATCAAGCCAGCTATCCTGCTAGATCAGACATAAACCCAACAAAATGTGGCACAAGGTAAAGACTGCTCAACTATAGTTGTTGGTCACATTAATGGATAGTGAACGGCAACTCAGAATTCACAGGCATATAACAGGAACAATGAGGCAAAAGATGGCCCAGCTGTAGTACCTTTTGTAATGGATAGATCTGTCTGAATGCAAGAGCAGTGTCTGGAGTGATGGGACCGGGCTGCAGATGGCTTTACAGACATGGAACTCATCAAAAACTTTAGAATGTTAGAAAGGCACTGTTTAACTACAGTGTCTATTCTTCAAGATTTTTTAAGCAGAATACTATTTAAGGTGAACCATATCTCTTAAAGAGTGAATACATGTTGGATTGTACTGGCTGGCAATTGGAGTGGGCTATTGCATGGCAGCTAACTTATTAAGCATTCCCAAGTCATCATTTTGTTTGACCATCCATGAGTTTTGCAAAGCTGTTTGTTATGTTCTAATGCCTGTCTACATCACACTACTACAAGCAGATGGGATGCCCTAAAATGTTGATGTAAAAGTCATGCAAATTCTGATTTGACTGTTCAGACTGTGGTCACATTGCAACATATTAGATTTCAGCATCAGATTTCAGTAACATATTTGGAAGGGGCTTGGGTCTGGAATAGTCACACTGCCAGGAAAGAAAAACATGTCATATGGGGAAAACAACCAGAATCGAGCCACTTTTATCTGAAGTGTTGTTCCTGTGAAGTGGAAATGTCTAGGCACAGTAACGCCTCATAGTAGCCCAAATACATAGTGCCAACTGAAAAGTTTGGTGGCAGAGGAATAATGTTCTGCGGCTGTTTTTGATGGTTTAGTCTCTGGCACTTTGTTACAGTAAAAGCAAATTTTAATGCTACAGCATACAGTTGAAACAACTTCTGAAATTCTTTCCCTCTTCAAGTATTGGAAATGTCCTCTGGACAGACTAACCTGCAAAGAGCTCTGACCTTAACCTCATAAAACACTTGCAATGAACTGGAACATAGTCAGTCAGGCATTGTCTACAGGCAATATCCATTCCAAGCTCATACATACTTGTGGTAGCTAATCCCTGTAGTCATGTTCCAAAAAATAACCTTCCAAGAATAGTGGAAGCTGAAATTCAATCCAGTTAAATTTTATGGATGCAGTGCTTTAACAAGAAACATTGTCACAAAGCGGTTTTACATAGAGATTAGTCGACATGACCAAAAATGAAAGCTGAGGTGACAATGACAAGGAAAAACTCCCAGGGAGACATAAGGAAGAAATCTCTGCCATTTGTAATTTTGATCATTTTAAATATAATGTTCCATGGTGCCATATAGTGCATGAATATCACTACATTAACATAAATGTATGTGTGTGTAAATACCTGGGCCTCCTCTTGCTGTTTCTTGAGCTGCTCCAGCATGGCTTTAAACTCCTCCTCTTTCCGTTGAGCCTCCTCAATGGTGGCCTGGTTCTGCTCCTCATAGGCCATAGCCACTACAGCCAGGATCAGATTCACCAAATAAAAGGAGCCCACAAAGATCACCAGCACAAAAAAGA
Source organism: Ancistrus triradiatus (assembly GCA_025084515.1). Classification (NCBI taxonomy): domain Eukaryota; kingdom Metazoa; phylum Chordata; class Actinopteri; order Siluriformes; family Loricariidae; genus Ancistrus; species Ancistrus triradiatus. Next base: position 509,782 of record JAJAGP010000227.1, read on the forward strand.
TCATGTAAGTCTTTCCTGCTGCTCGGAGGGTCTGAGAGATGAAAAATGAAAAGGGACAGTTAGTGAAACTAGTTGCAGGATTAACATAGTACATATTTCGGAAATTTATATAAAATAATACAATACATTGACTAGAATTTTTATATTCATAGAATACTAGAATTTTTGTACCTAGTAGCATATTATGTCCCCATGTTCCTGCTGTGGCAGCCTTTGAGGCACTCCACTAAAGACTTAACTTTTCCTGCTAGGAAATGTGGGACTTTATTCACAATAAATGTTACCACTAACCAGAGATATGAACAAGTCACTTAGGTGCAAGTAGCAAGTATGTCTCAAGTCTTGACACTCAAGTGCTGAGTAAAGTCCCAAGTCAAGTCCTAAGTCCTAAACTTTGAGTTCTATTCAAGTTACCAAATGCCAAATGGGACTGTTATAGTGTGCTATCAGCCAAACAAATGCAGCTAGAAAAAAAGCAACTGCATAAACGGTATGTTGTTAGAGAGCTTCGTTCATTAGCTCGCTAAGTTAGCTAGCTAGCTAATTACTGTAATGTGTAACCTATATAAGCACAGCGTTAGCATTCTTTGTGTAGCCTCAAATGTCAAAAACATTCAGTGCTCAGTGCTATTCCAGTTCAGTTGGTGAGCTTTACCATATGTTTTGCATGTAGCTGTTATTTTTATTATTCACTAAAGCAGTCTTTATAATTGAAAAGGATTGTTTTTGGTAACATGTTTCCAGTCTTCACAAACTTCAGCACAGGTGCCCCCAAAGTTTCAGAATTGCAGGAAAAACCAAGCTGCAGGATTTTCCTTGTTGCTAGGTTACAAATAAACATAGCAGCTCAGCTCCCTACCATTACAGTGACAGAGCACCATTCAAGCAATACAAAAGGCTCAGTTTTGTGAGTCAATGTTATTTTAACACTTGAAAATAAATTGTGTTAAAATAAATGGGTCTGTGGAGGCTATCAAGACTTTTCGAATCTTAAAGCCCATGTCTGACATTTGATGTCCATGTGATGATTTGTGCATCTTGTGAATGAGATACTGATCTCAAATGCTCATTAAATATTTAAAACAAAATAACTTGAGTATGATATGGATTGCATTCATACTATATGGATTGCATAGACAGCATATGTTTCCAATTTGTGCATGATTGATTCTTAGAGATATATGATTACTGTAGACTACCCTTAAAACTGTGAGCTTCTAATTTGCAAAAATAATGAACAGTCCTAAAATTAGCACTAGCATGCCAATTTATTTTTAAAAATCCTAAACCAGACAAGAGCATTTCCTGCTAAGATTATTTTTTGTGAACACAGACATGTTTGGAAGTTTGCTTAAACTGACAGCCTAACACTGCATCGAACCTTCAGACAAAAGACAATAGGTGAGCAGTTGTAACCAGGGAAGGGAAGGGACAAAAACACATACCAGCTGGTAGAGATTTTCCCAGAAGTCTTGTGTCATGAGTCGGAAGAGAGCAAGGAAGGCCCAACCAAATGAGTCGAAGCTGGTGTACCCATAATTTGGATTACGACCTGCCTTCATACAGGTGTAACCTTCTGGACAGCGCCTACATATACATACATTACCAATATGAACAACATTGTGTGCTTATTTAAATGGTTGTTCCGTTCATACTTTGCTCATATATCGGAGAACTACTCATTCGACATTCAAGTGTGTGTGTGTGTGTGTGTGTGTGTGTGTGTGTGTACCAAAGCCTTACCCAGAATCAGAGCTGTTTCCACACAGCAAAGCATCTAACATATCTGGCAGGAAGTAGAAGTTAGCTAAAAAGAAACAACAAAAGACATTTGCTGAGCACATCTCACCAGCTACAACATTATTTATCTCAAATGTTTCATTTTAAACCCTTAAAATAATGTTAAATATCTTGAAAAATAAGCCGTCTGGGTCAGATGTCACAACACAAGCATGCCATGATTGTCTAAGGGAGAACCGGTTGGTCAGGGGAGCATGTCCTAGCACTACAACAGTGACCAGTGACACCTGCCGGCCCTAACACGATGGGCATGCTAACACCTGTTTGCCTTACAACATGACCAGGAAAGAGTGGGGATAAAACATGGGAAAAAAGCTACAGTTATAGGGTTACTGAAGGTGTTACGTTTATTTTGCCAAGAAAGCAACACTACAAAATTTACATTTACAGCATTTAGCAGACACCATTGTCCAGAGCAATTCACAATTGGGCTGAGCATCTGAGGCTTAAGGACATTGCTCAAGGGCCCACCAGTGTCAGCAGTGTCAGGTGGAGCCAGGACAGGATTCAAACTTACACTTTTAATAGTCCAGAGCCTTAACCACCAAGTCCCCTGTGCCCCTCCCCTATTGTGTAAATACAGTATGTTTCACAATGATTTCACAATGATTATTTTTATTGTTAAAGAAAGCGGAAGATTGTGCATTTATATCCATACTACTTTAATGTGTCAAAATATACTCACTATCATTCATGATGTATTCGTCAAAATCAAAGCCCTTGCTCCCATTGGACAAATATGTCTCTGTGAGGTTGTTGATTGGCCAGATCACACATTTTTGCCGGAGATTGCCCATGAAGAGTTGGAGGCCGATCAGGGCAAAAACACTTAGACAAAAGACAGTCAGAATCATCACATCAGACAGCTTCTTCACTGACTGGATCAAAGCTCCCACAATGGTCTTCAGTCCTGAGAGGAGACAACAAACACACATACATGTATATACTGGTGCTGTACTTAGCACACACACACACCTTTGCTTTTAACTGGATATGTTACAATAATCAATAAAAATCAGTGAATAATTGCATACTGAACTTACCTGCAGAACACACACAGGCACACACAAACAGGTATACAATGCCCCAGCATACTTCTTGCTTCTCTGTACAACCCCAAAATCAGAAAAAGTTCGGACAGTATGCAAATAAAAAATCACTGTGTCTTACATTGACTTTATTTTATTGCAGATGGTATGAACCCAATATATTTCATGTTTTGTCTGGTCAACATCATTTCATTTGTTAATAAACATCCATGATGTATTTCAGGCCTGTATCACAATCCAAAAAAAGTTGTGAGGAGGGCGATTTAGAGCTAGTAATGAAGTAGAAAAGCTAAATAAGGAAGTGATTTCAAAAGCGATATCAACAGTTGATTGTAATCATGAAAGAAAATTATTAAATGCTTAAAAACATTATGCAAACAAAGATTTGAAGGGATTTGCATATTTCTTCCTCTACAGTCCATACTATCATCCAACAAATCTGGAGGAATTTCAGTGTTTTATTTCAGAATTTCAGTGTCTGCAGTGAAACAAATATCAAATGCTATATTTTTTTGCACGTTCCATACTGTCACAATTTTTCTGATGTGGAGTTGTAAAATACACAAAATATATAAACTCACCAAAAAACGTAAATTCTAAAACCACAACAAATGTCTCGGCTGCAAATTTAATGATTAATCAACAAACAATTAGTAACCAGGTCACCACTATTGGTTATTAATTTGACCTCCATTAGAGGACAATTGATATTTGAAATAATTGGTTTATCATTTATGCTGAGAAATGTTTAGTGATTCAATTTCATGTGCTATATTGCACAGGTTTGTAAATACAATAGCAGAGGTTACCAAGGAGAGAGCTAACAGTTGTCTAAATGTCAAAAACCTTGCATTTCTAGTTTTAACAATTATATTAAAACATACACAATTATGATTTCATGCCATTCAAGTGGATTTGCCTAAAACTAGAATGATCTTGGCTGACATTGCATTTTAACCACTTAGTGGAGTTTCTACTAATATCAGCACTTAAATCATTTTAATTGTCATTTCAAAAATTCTAAACAGTAGGAAACAACATTGCAGGGCATTGTTCCCATGCTTCATTAACCCTTTAAGTTGAATCTGTAAATTGGATTAGAGTCACTTGTAATCTTTCTCATACACACAGCCCATTATGCATACAATAAAACAATCAGAACTAGAAAATCTCTATGAGTGTTTTGCACAAAAGAAACAAAAACCTAGTCCCTCCTCATGAAGTCTCCACACAAACCGATTTTGTTCAAAGCAGAATCCAGATATGCATATTAATAGACTTCTTTTACAATTATGTCATGTGTTTTGGTAGAACAGATCTTGTGCGTGGCCTCCATCGCATTTCTGGAACAGTGGCACATAAATGTTTATAGAAAAATTTCATTCCCTTTGAAATAGTTACTGTTTTGTCTTACAACCTGAAATCAGAACTCAGAAAAACAATATTCTTTTCCAACTTTATTTACACATTATTGCCTTGCAACATTCAAATAATGAGAAAAAAAAATTCTGATTTCCTAAAATTAAATTTAAAAAATGAAAAACTAAAATAGATTTAGTACTTTGTAGACACTCCTTTTGCATTAATTAATCTGTTTGGATATGTCCCTACCAGCTTTGCACATCTAGATTGGTGTCCATCCACCTAGATTGATTTAGGTCAGTCTGAAGGACTGAAAAACATTCACCTTTCTATTATTAAGCCACTTTTTTGTTTGTTTGTTTTGTTTTTTGCATTGTGCATTTGGTTTTTATGTAGTGCTGGAAAGTGAACTTTTTGTCCATTTTCAGGTGTCTAGCAGAGGATCGCATGTTTTCCTCAAGAATTTGGACATACTTAGTAGCATCCATTTTTCTGCTGAAAAGAAACATCCCCATAACATAATGTTGCCACCACTATGCTTCACGGTACGTATGGTGTATTTTCAGTGGTGTTCTTTGTTTGGTTTTTGCCAAACATTCCTCTTGGAGTTCAGTAGAAAAAGTTTAGTCTAGGTTTCATCTGATCAGAAAACCTTTTGCCACATGGCATTTAGAGTCTTTTTTTGGAAAAGCACAAACAAGACTCAACATACCACTTCTTAGGAATGGCTTTTTTTTTGCTACACTGCCAAACAGGCCAGTTTTCTGTAAAGTTGCGAGATTGTTGTCACATGCACAGACTTGTAAGTCCTTCAAACTTAGTCACTGACTTCTTGGTAGCTTCTCTGTTCAGGATCCTCTTGATTCGGTAATCCAGTTTGGAAGGACGACCTGATCTACACTCTCCACCTTTAAATAATGCGCTGAACGGTACTCACAGGGGTAGTTAAAGCCACTGAAATGTTACTGTATCCGTTTCCTAACTTGTGCCTTTCAACAACTTTATCACAGAGCACCTCTTCAACCATGGTGAGTTTTTGCGTTACCATGTGCTATTTGTGGTGTGATCCTCAAGGAGCTGCTGGTTTTATTCTGAAGTAATTAAAACCAATATAGTTGATGTCAGGTGTGGGCTGATTAGCCTGGTGTGTGATCTGGAAGGTGATTGGTTGTACCTGAGCAAGCTTATAATGGTTACTCTAAATGGCTGATTACTTATCCAAACCAGGTATTTTAGTAATTAAATTATAATAATTTATCAGAAATCTTTGTATTATTGTCATTTTCATTATGAATGTTAAAATGTATAAATACAGCGAGAAAGAGCTGGACTTTTTTGTTTAAATAAATGGGGCAGTGTGGAGCAGATTCTTCTTCCATGAGATCCCACAGATTCTCAATTGAATTGAGATCTGGGGAACTTGGAGAAAACACAACACCTTGAACTCTTTGTCGTGTACTTCAAACCACGACAATGTGTATACTGCTGAAAGAGGCCAGTGTCATCTGGGTATACTATTGCCATGAAGAGGTGTACCTGGTCTGCAACTATATTTAGGTAGGTGGCACATGTACAACTGACATCTACTTGATTGCACAGACTCAGGGATTTCCAACTTAACATTGCCTACAGCATCACTATGCCGTCACCGGTTTGACTTCTCCCCACAGTGCATCCTGTTTCCATCAATTCCCCAGGTAAATGACGCACTTGTAGCTGGCCATGTAAGTGTCGTAAAAGAAATCTGGAATTATCAAACCATGTAGACTTTTCCCATGACTCCAATGTCCAGTTCTGACACTTACAGTGGGGCAAAAAGTATTTAGTCAGCCACTGATTGTGCAAGTTCTCCTACTTGGAAAAATGAGAGAGGTCTTTAATTTTCATCATAGGTACACTTCAACTATGAGAGACAAAATGAGAAAAATAAATCCAGGAAATCACATTGTAAGATTTTTAAAGAATTTAATTGTAAATCATGGTGGAAAATAAGTATTTGGTCAATAAATTTGGTTCAACTCAGTACTTTGTAACATAACCTTTGTTGGCAATGACAGAGGTCAAATGTTTCCTGTAAGTCTTCACCAGGTTTGCACACACTGCAGCTGGTATTTTGGCCCATTACTCCATGCAGATCTCCTCTAGAGCAGTGATGTTTTGCAGCAACACGGACTTTCTACTCCCTCCACTGTCCCTGTCCCCTTTGCATAAAAACAGCCCCAAACCATGAGGTTTCCACCCCCATTCTTCACAGTAGGTATGGTGTTCTTGGGATGCAACTCAGCATCCTTTTTCCTCCAGTTGAGTTTTTACCAAAAAGTTCTATTTTGGTTTAATCTGACCACATGATATTCTCCCAATCCTCTTCTGGATCACCCATATGCTCTCTGGCAAACTTCAGACGGGCCTGGACATGTACTGGCTTAAGCAGGGGGACATGCCTGGCACTGCAGGATCTGAGTCCCTCTCGGCGTAGTGTGTTACTGATGGTAGCCTTTGTTACTTTGGTCCCAGCTCTCAGCAGGTCATTCATCAGGTCCCTCCGTGTAGTTCTGGGATTTTTGCTCCCCGTTCTCATGATCATTTTGACCCCACGAGATGAGATCTTGCATCGAGCCCCAGATCACGGGAGATTGTCAATGGTCTTGTATGTCTTACAATTGCTCCCACAGTTGATTTATTCAACCAAACTCTTGTTCTATTGTAGAGTCACTCTTCCCATCCTTGTGCAGGTCTACAAATTTTCTTACCTGATTTTCCTCTATGTTTTAGGAGGCTGTGACGGTGGCTTTTCCTACAGATAGCAAAGGTCACAGGTGTCATTTAATACCGGTCCCCGATTGGAGACAGAAGAACTTCTTAAGAAGAAGTTACAGGTCCTGTAGGAGGCAGAAATCTTGCTTGTTTGTGGGTGACCAAATAGTTTTTAATCCACCATAATTTACAATTAAATTCTTTACAAATCCTACTGTGTGATTTCCTGGATTTTTTTTCTCATTTTGTCTCTCATGTTTGAGTGTACCTATGATGAACATAACAGACTCGTCTCATTTTTCTAATTAGGATAACTTGCACAATCATGGCTGACTAATACTTTTGCCCCACTGTAACCGTGCCCTTTGTAGGCACGTTTCAGTGGGTGGACAAGGTGGATATCATGGTAGCACTGTGATAAGTCTATGCAGCCGAGGCCCCTGCTTTGACCTTTTGCTCTCAGGACATTCCTCCTATAGCCAGCATTAATAATTTCTGTTAACAGTAGTGGTAAGTAACTGATGACACCCAAGGGCACCCAAGGCTCATCAAAGGCTGTCACATTCTTTGACCGTGCAACCAAAGTTACTTTAAACATTAGAAAATGTTTCTCTGAGTGATTCAGAGTCAGCTGATGTTATGCAGCTAACCAAGTCTGCACCAGCTAAAAGGGGCTGCAAGGGTTTATGCAGTTTCCAAAACAACAGTTCAAATGGACTGTTATAGTTTGTTCCTACAAACGCAGAGCCCAACTGATTAAGGTGGCTGTCAAAAGGGACAAAAAAAACTACTGAGAAGGTTCCATTCAACCAAGAGAAAACTGCAATTTTATTAATGCCAGAAGATAATGCCAAAGTTTATGGCTAGTTTATATATGTTGTAGTTAAATTTCTAAATATATCGGCATGTATCTTGTATGATGTTTCTCTTGGTAACAGCTATATTGACTTGTGAGTTGGACTGTGTGCTTGGAACAGTTCTTCTGCTTTAAGTGTACATCTGTTTGAAACCGCTGAAGCAGCTGCTGGTTTTACTGACTGCATTTTAGCACCGTCTTGTAGCATTAATCAAATTGTGCAGTATCACTTTCAGATTGCCCCAACCCCCCCCTTTAGAAATAAGATTTACTCAAACCAAAGGAATACATTTGACACACTATGTTCTAGTTCTAACATTTGAAGAACTTGACAACAGTAACAATCTGCACCATTAAAATAAGAAATATTATACTGTATGGTACATTTGGGAGCTTAGTTCAGCATAAGCAGTGGACACAGTTAACTAACTCCCATCAAATACAGACAGATATATCTACTGACCTAGGAGTTTGGTATTTATCACAGTAGTTATAAAAACTTCTTAACTCTGGAATCTTAGTACCTTTGTTGTGTAGTTACCATGTCAGTTCAGTTAAGACTGAAGTTAGGACAGCAGCTACTACAGAATAACAGTATCAAACTTCATTTTCTTAACTTCAGAAAATAAATGAGTATTACAGAAGAATCCCAACTTTCTCAAAAATTCATAAAAATGGTCCTAATTTTAGGCCATTTATATTTATATTATTTAGCAGACACCCTTATCCAGAGCGACTTACAACTGATACAGTCTTACAATCCCCACTGCTGTCTTAACTTGTAACTTCCTTCTTCAATAGCAACTTAGCATTTGAGATTGTGATGGCATTACCTTATTCATCGTAAAAAGATTATTACAGATGGAAAATGATCAAAAGGTTAATCAGATTCAAAAGATATGTTGTTTCCAAAAAAAATGCTGATTAGGTATTACCAGCTCTCTCAGGCCACCATATTACAGTAAACCAAACAGTTATGGCTGGCATTGGAGAGGCCAATGAAACATCCATTCCATTTCATTGAAATTTGTGTCCATTACATGTGTTTGTTTTGGAGCATTGATGTGGATCAAAATTTTCAAAATAAATTATGTTTAACATAACCAATGTTATGAGCATTTCTAGCTCAGTCAAAAAGTTTAAAGCCTTTCTGTTTTGTTTTTCCTTTCATGTGTTGTTACTCACTCAGCACAACATTATGAACAATGATTTGGGATTCATATTAGCATGACAATTGCATGAATGTCATGAGATTAGATAAAATGTACATATTTTTATGCAGATGCAAATAGAAATTTTCACCTGCAATATTAATTTAGGAAAAATCCTATGTTGACCTGGTCATATCTTAACTTAGGCCTACAGACAGGATGTTTCTGTAACATGACGAGGTCTTTAACCGCATTTTTTGGATCTAATTACAGATTTTATTGATGTTCTGTATGATGGGATTCTTTGTGTCACATGACCACAGCAGTACATGCTAATGATCGTCAACAAGGAGACTTTCATAGATTCTGATTACAAAAAAATAACGTTTTGAAACAATGAATGTAAGGCTTGCCAAGTAACTAACAGTTAGGTCATCAGTATGTCAGTATAATACTGCTTTGGGAAGAGGTTCAGCAGCTTATTATGCCATGTAAGGGTTTGAGATTTTCAGACTGCATACAGGGGAAAGTGGTAATGACTTTGTAAGTCAATAAAGTGTTTTGGACTAAGTAGCCATCTGCTAGCATCATGGAGTGCAACGTGACATCATGTCACATGAAAACTGCATTTTGTGCAGTTTACATGACAGCAGAAAAAAAAATTGAAAAGCTACCAATTTCCCCAAACAATAAACAGATAAATATAATAACATATATGATTCTTACAATTTACTGTATTCATCATGTATTCCATGTTCAGAGAGTTACAGTGGGGCAAAAAAGTATTTAGTCAGCCACTGATTGTGCAAGTTCTCCTACTTGGAAAAATGAGAGAGGGCTGTAATTTTCATCATAGCTACACTTCAACTATGAGAGACAAAATCCAGGAAATCACACTGTAGGATTTATAAAGAATTTAATTGTAAATTATGGTGGAAAATAAGTATTTGGTCAATAAATTTGGTTCAACTCAATACTTTGTAACATAACCTTTGTTGGCAATGACAGAGGTCAAACGTGTCCTGTAAGTCTTCACCAGGTTTGCACACACTGTAGCTGGTATTTTGGCCCATTCCTCCATGCAGATCTCCTCTAGAGCAGTAATTTTCTGGGGCAACACGGACTTTCAACTTTCAACTTTTTATGGGTTTGAGGTCTGGAGACTGGCTAGGCCACTCCAGGACCTTGAAATGCTTTTTACGGAGCCACTCCTTCATTGCCCAAGCAATGTGTTTGGGATCACTGTCATGCTGAAAGACACAGCCACGTTCCATCTTCAATGCTCTCACTGATGGAAGGAGGTTTTGGCTTAAAATCTCACGATACATGGCCCCATTCATTCTTCCCTTACACCACGGATCAGTCGTCCTGTCCCCTTGGCAGCCCCAAAGCATGAGGTTTCCACCCCCATTCTTCACAGTAGGTATGGCACAACTCAGAATTCTTCTTCCTCCAAACATGGCGAGTTGAGTTTTTACCAAAAAGTTTTCTATTTAGGTTTCATCTGACCACATGATATTCTCCCAATCCTCTTCTGGATCATCCATATACTCTCTGGCAAACTTCAGACGGGCCTGGACATGTACTGCCTTAAGCAGGGGGACACGCCTGGAACTCCAGGATCTGAGTCTCTCTTGGCGTCATGTGTTACTGATGGTAGCTTTGTTACTTTGGTCCCAGCTCTCAGCAGGTCATTCATCAGGTCCCTCCTTGTAGTTCTGGGATTTTTTGCTCCCCGTTCTCATGATCATTTTGACCCCACGAGATGAGATCTTGCATCGAGCCCCAGATCACGGAGATTATCAATGGTCTTGTATGTCTTACAATTGCTCCCACAGTTGATTTATTCACACCAACCTGCTTGTCTATTGTAGATTCACTCTTCCCAGCCTGGTGCAGGTCTACAATTTTCTTCCTATTTTCCTTCAAAACAGCTCTTTGGTCTTGGCCATGGTTGAGTTTGGAGTCTGACTGTTTTAGGCTGTGGACAGGTGTCTTTTATACAGATATCGAGGTCAAACAGGTGCCATTAATACAGGTAACGAGTGGAGGACAGAAGAGCTTCTTAAAGAAGAAGTTACAGGTCTGTGAGAGCCAGAAATCTTGCTTGTTTTTGGGTGACCAAAATAACTTATTTTCCACCATGATTTACAATTAAATTCTTTAAAAATCCTACTGTGTGATCTCCTGGATTTTTTTTCTCATTTTGTCTCTCATAGTTGAAGTGTACCTATGATGAAAATTACAGACCTCTCACATCTTTCTGAGTAGGAGAACTTGCACAATCAGTGGCTGACCAAATACTTTTTTGCCCCACTGTACATGTAGTGATGCATTAATACAGAATTTGCTCTCAGCCATTTTCAGACTGATAACATACTGTATCTCTGGAGTTAAGCACTGCTTGGACTGCATGTTCAGCTCAGGTTTTAGCCAAAACACATTCACAATCAATTGCAATACAGTACACAGTTTGAGATTAAGCAGATTCTGCTTATATCCACTGTACTGACATGCAGTATGAACCCAATGCCAATGCCTGACATTGTGTGGTATCTACAATTACATGAAAGAGTTCAAACTAATATAAAATATGCAGTACACAAGAAGCTATAGAATTCTGATTAAGAACTGTATTAAATACTTTCATTCACAACTGTACGTGGTAATTAATATAATAGTTTTAGCTGGGCTCACTGGTCATGTCTTTTCTTTACCAAATGTCGATTACAGCACTTCACACTAGATTGGATCATAGTCTTACTCATACTACCTTCAATGCATTACATGTATAGTTCCACTCAAAAGTCAAGTAAAAGTATCACGTCTAAACATCCAGTAACTTCAAATAAATAATAAAGGCTATGTTTATTTGCAACTTGTATGAATCTTAGCAGAATTAAGGAAACTCTCTGGTAATGACATTTGATTTTTCAGTGCCATTATAGAAGCTCATGTCTCCTGTTTCACACACAGGTGATTACCAAAACCTGAATGTCACATGCTCATCCAATGAACCTGACTGTTTTAAAAATCAAATCATTGGTTGTGGATCTCAGGTATATTTTAACTATTTACAGGACTCTACAGGAAAACTGCAGAAATATCTTGTACCTGAGTATAACAATCTGCAATTTATGAACACAAGTGTCTTTCTAAAATCCCTTGTAAGGATAGAAGAGTTACGTGAATGGGTTTCACATATCCCTGATAGGAATCATTCCCCCTGTGTATATACTAATGTAATTCTCTCTCCATTAATGGCATAGGTTGGCATCTCATCTGATTATGTCTCAGGTCTATACCTGAGTAAATCCTATTTCCATATGCAGCTTTAAATATGATATCTGAATGTGGTCAGAGATGCAGAAGGATGTTTAAAATGTTTTAGTAAAAACCTAGTCAAAATTGTAATAATTCCACAATTTGGAAAAACAATTTGTTTCATATATATAAAATATAATGCATGTTTGTGTGTGGAGACCCCGAGAAGACAAATATAAAATACAATAATACATGCACATAAACACATACATAAAATACATTTAATATTTAACACATATTAAAGATAATGTAATGCCACTCACAGAAAGCAGAAAGCCAACACAGAAGAAGGAAGAGGAGAGGAGGACAGGCAAAGGGAGGAAGTGTTTGCATGCAGGTCATTTAAACGCCAAGGCTGAAGGCAGCAACATCATCATCACCTCATCATCATGGTGACGCCATTAGAACCGATTATTCATGTGCAAAAACATTTATCCTGATTGTTTAACAGCACATACCCTGCTGTTTGAGAGACACTAGACAAATGAAGCGCTCCAGTGTCAAAATGTCCATATTCAGTCCCTCATAATAACTACAGCATGCTATCCACTGTGGGTAAAGTTGGATCCACTCAGAGGAAAAGAACTATTGTTGTATTTGGTGTACTATCTCTCTCACTCACAAGCACCTATACTTTAAATCCTGTCAATATAAGCCCTATATTCAGACGCCTCTCTTTTCAGTCCACTCCCGAGTTCTTTAAAATAAGAAAAAGGAGGGATTTAAGAATACGGTGTTCCAATGGCTAAAGACACAAGGATGCAGAAATTTGAGAAAAGCCAGTCATGAAAAAGTATAAAAGAAAGACAAATTAAAAGCATGTGTCTCAGAAAGCATCATGCAGCAATGTGTTGGACTAGGCTTGGCAGTCTTGGTGAGCAAACGATATTATCAGACAACATCAGTGACTGCTAGAACCAAGACGAGATGTTATAACTACCAAAGTTATGACAGTAGAACATCATGAAATGCAAAGAAATGCTGTTATGCTTCAGTGATCTTATATTTCTGAGTTCTGTGTTGCATTTGGGTGTGTTTTCTGTTGTTCTTTTAATTTTCCTTTGTTTTCTGGAGCTGAATTCCAGGACTCATCACAGAACGCACAACAAATGAAATTACACAAAAATAGTTGTACTTTTCATGAACACACTTATTAATCAGTTAGAGTCCAGGCTGGATATGGTATGGAACCCATATACTGTATTAGCAGCAATAATGCTTCTTTAGTAGCAGTAATGTTTCCTGTTAGCTGATGGTCAGACTCGGACAAATTTGAAGAAGAATTTTAGATATTTCTGAGATTTCATGCATGACCAGGCCTCTTTAAGGGTAATGGCTGGACTCTAACTTGGCTATCCGAAACCTTCGTTAAACTATGCTGTTAATAATCTACTAATTTGCTTTACCTAATTGTCTAATTGCTTCATCCAACTTCTATAGTTTCATATGACAGATCACTACCCTGAAATTCTTAAAATTTGAATTAATTTTTCCTGTCAATAATTGAGGGGTGTACAATTATTGACCTGAAAAATTAATTCAAATTGGAAGAATATCATGGTAGTGATCAGTCATATGAAACTATAGAAGTTGGATGAAGCAATTATACAATTAGGTAAAGCAAACTATTGTGGTATTTTCCAGCTCCATGCATGAAAACAATTCTTCTTCTAATGAACTATAGAATTAAATTGGCAATAGTACACATGAACAGATCATTCTTGAGAAGATCAGGTTTGAGATAAGTCAGATAAGCCAGTTAGCACAGATTCTTTAAATGATTAATCAATGTGTTAACACATGAAAAGCAAATGTATGTACTTATAACATAGAGCTGTATATTTAAGTTTATAAGTACAAAAACACAAACCGAGTCAGACTGCCATTAACAATTCCTCTGTGCTTATATTAATTTTAGACATAGAAATTACAGCCATGTGTAATATATTTGGGAAATTTTCTTATAACTATGGTCCTGCAAATAGTAAATAAAGCAATTGATTTGTGAAAAGTTTATGTCTGTTAAACTGTGTCCTTCTCAGACTTCTATATCTGGCTATAGTGGTTTGACAGCAGACTGCAAAGCCTATCAAAAATGTATTGCTACCATTTTTGATTGTTTTGGTTTAAAAAGAAAGTAAAATAAAAAGAAATGTATCATTTCTCCAGCATCCTCTTGTTAAAAATTCTAAGTACAAAAAAGATAAATCCAAAAAAAACGAGAAGAATGACAAAAATCAAACTTGTCGATATTAATCATTCGCATCAGCGTGAGAAACAGCTCAGCCTTCGTGTTTAAACGCTTTCTCACCTGGTATGACAGAAATAGTTTTGAGAGCTCGTAGAACCCTGAAGGTTCTCAGGGCTGACACATTCCCCAGGTCCACAAACTCTGTTATATATCTGTAACAAGGGAGGATCACACACAGAACAAACACGATGACACAACACACACACAACACGACACCACACACGACACAACACTACCACCAGCACCACCACTGAACTAGGAGGAAGACGTCACAAACAGCCTGTTCAACGAAGGAAAAAGAAACAGAGAATGAAGGGAGGAAGAAAGAACAGAGGAACGCAGGAAAGGAGACAGCGAGCGGAACCCTCTGCTGGACTCTTACCTGGGATCACAGCAACAGTTTTCAAAGCCCTCAGCACCCTGAATGTGCGTAGAGCTGACACATTGCCTAGGTTTACAAACTCTGTTATATACCTGCAGAATGGATGGCAACAGTTACCCGTTAGAAACAGGAGCACTGTAATGAAGAGGGCAATACAGCAAATTGCATTGTTTAAAGATATAATTCTATCACTTTTAGAGATGAACATTCAGGAATCTCTGCATTCTCAGGTGTACCTCAATCTGAGGAGACCACCAAAGAATGTGTCGCTCTGAGTGAGTGAATTACAGGTGACTTGCTAAATAGTCATTATTCCTTAATTTACATACTGGATATGAGGATCATAAAATGGTAGGAAAAAAAATCATGTTCCTTTATAGAAAAACACCATAAAATGACAATAAAATGACTGATTTGGTGTAGAAGGGCAAAGTAAAACATACATGTAGGAGTGAGCAATATGGCAAATTAATGACAGCATGTGATCAGAAGCAATGATATAAGCTATATCAAGAATGGCCATTGGAAGCTCAGGTGCAAGCTGACAGATGGATGCATAGCCGAATGTAGTCCATTCCTTTGTGCGAATTCATTCTCGCTAGAGATGTTCGCCACCTGTTGGTGAAAAGATATGGTTGGTGGCCACAGGTTATATGGAGGAGCGCGCTGGTCTACGGCCCTCTTCCCACAATGGAGGGGTCATGCACAGAATCTTAAAAGTCAGGCACTTTACAAAGTAGTTGCTTGGTCCTCCAAAAAGAACACACAGGAATGAGCACCTTTATGGCCAAATCTCTAATAAAAACTTTATGTTATGAGCTTTTATTCAGAAACCTTTTGTATCAAAGAACAGCAGCCACTAACTCAGCATTCACTACAGTTTCACATTCTGCCAAATGTACAGTACAGTAGAGATCCAAAATGGTATGAGTAGCATATTGTGTAAAAATCATTATGATTAGTAAGTGCTATGCATGGCTGAAGTGGAGTCTGTTTTATAACTCTGGGTGCACCCTATCATTCAAACATGCTATCTTCATAATGCTCCCACAAACCAGAATGATAGGTGACCCTAGTCCTTAATATCTCCTTGATGTAATATACTGTAATATACTTTGTTCACATCAAATAAGTTATTCATAAGCGAAAATGGGAATAAAACAGGTTGTAATATTAAATCAGATACTTTTTTACCATGGGTTAAAGTCTGGTTTTTGCTTTGTCAGATGTGCCTCAGAAAGCCAGTAGAAATGAGCTTTGTAAAAAGTGTTTGTAGTTTATAATAGTAGGTTTTCTAGCTGTATCGAAATTAGGGGTTATTTAAAGATAAAGTGTTAAATTATGTGTGTGCATTAATGAAATGAAATGTGCAGTTTATCAGCACTGCTCTGCTACTCAGAGGATAATTAAATCCTTATCAGCAGTGAAAAAAGCAGTGATGCTATCTCAGTGTAGGGAAATGAACTTGCACTTTTGTTTACATCCATGTTTAACATAATATAATGTTTAACATTTAATAGTGACTGACAGCCTTTCCTCAAACCTGAGGTGGCATTCATAGCCATATATTTAGGATAAATTGCATGTCAAAAAGTAGCACCAATGGAGACTACTTAATACTTCAGTCGTCAACACTCTTAATTAATGTCAGCATAGCAGGAGACTCAAAGCTTCCAACCATACCTGTTCACATGTCTCTCAGGGGGTGGGCAATGAACTTATATTTCTGTTTCAGAGATTGACTTTAATCAAATTTCTCATCTTCACTGAAAAATGCTCATCCAACCACCTAAAGGCTTTGGAGTCTGTTCATAAACCAGGCTTATGAATAAGATTACTTAGCATCAATCAGTGACATCAGATCAAATTCTTTGTTGTGTTAATGAGTTAAAGAGAATAAGTTAAGACACACTCTGCTGTATGAGTGCTGCTTGAAAGTTTGTGAACCCAAATAATTTTTTTTATATTTCTGCAGAAATATGACCTAAACATCTTCAGATTTGTGTCCTAAAAGTTGATAGGGACAAACATATTATACTTGGTCGTTTAATTTTTGAGCAAAATATTACTTAATTTAACATATTAGTGAGGGGGAAATGTCTGTGATACTCTAGAATTAGCAGTTAATTTAAAGTCAGGTGTTTTCAGTCAATGGGATGGAAATGATTTGTGAGTGGGCACCCTATTTTATTTAAAGAACAGGGGCCATATTTATAAAGATTCTTAGTGCTAAGAGTAGCTCCTTGTGACAAAATTCTAAGAAAAATCTTCCCTCTTAAAGTTACGAGTAGATCCTAGTAAAGATAAAAGTTATTCATAAAGCATCTTAACCCTTACAAGAGCTCCTAAGATGAAACACTGTTAGCAGTAGAGAGATGATGACGAGGCAGAGTTAACAGTGAGTTAATCAAATGCTACTGATTAGATCATGTGGGAATAATGTTTGTGGTTGAGATGGTTGAGAGATGTGCTTACATCTCCTACTCAGCACAACAATGGTGTAACACCCACATATGAATCAACTCCACAAGTGAAATAGATTACACACGGCAGCAACCAAAGTACCTGAAAAGAGCGGAGTCACATTTTCTCCAGTTCATAGGTTATCCAAATAGATTAAGTAAGGTACAAAATCTGCCAGCATTATAAACACACTGTTAATAAAATAAAGCAAATAAACGAGTGTGATTAGTTTCAAATACACAGTAATAGCCTATGCCTGCCATTTCAAAGGTTTATAATAGGTTATACAATATTTCCCTAATTAAAGGTGCATTTGTGTGAGTGCGTTTCTGTGTGTGAGATAGAGAGACAGAGAGGTGAAGGGGGTGACAACCAATCACAGTCTTCAAAAGAATGTGTCATACCTAGCAACCAAGTCAACCCCACCTCCTCATTGAGATAAGTTTTTGTGTTCTCCTTGCTCAGAGTTGCTCTCAGATTGCTTCTGAATCACTCATAATCTAAAACTCATAGCTAGGAGTTTTCAATATGAATTAGGAGCTCTCCAAAAGGATTCTTAGAATCGTTATAAATATGGCCCCAAGTATTTAACAAAGTCAACCCCAGTAGTGGTTGACAAACAAAGACCACTCCAAGAGCAGGTGTGTAATACTCCATTAGGACACAAAGGAACCCAGTGGAACTTCTAAGCAACTAAAGGCCAACTTATATTGGCTAATGTTATCATTCATGAGTCCACCTGGAGAACACTGAACAACAATAAAACAAACAACAAAAACACTGCATTCCAGCATAACAACCTTATCCGGCCGGTGAAACATTTGCATAGCACTATCATGATTTTGGCTTGTCTTGCTGCATCTGGGTCAGGATAGCTTGCACTCATTTTTGGAACAAGGAGCTCTGAAATTATACCAGCAAATTTTAAAGGAAAACATCATGACATATGTCCGTGAACTGAATCTAAAGAAAACATGGGTCATGCAGCAACACATTGGCCCTACACACAAGTCATTCTAATAAAGAATTGCTAAAGAAGAAAAAGCTAAAGCCTCATGTTTTGGCCTGGTGAGAGTTCAGATTTGAACCCTATAGAGAATATTTGGTCTCACATACAAACTAACAGGGAAACATTTTTCAACTACTCCTCAACTGTTTGAAACCATTACCACTGAGTGGAACAACAATGGCTATTCTTTCTGCAAAGAAAATTTGTCAGCAAGTTTACCCACAAGACTGAAACATTTAAGGAAATCTTAGGCTATCCCATACAATGTTACTTTTCTGTTTGTTTAATTCTTGCTAATTTCCTGAGATGTTATTTGTTTGTTTGTTATATTTTGCTGCTGCTGCTGAGATCGGCTTAATATTTCGCAATTTTGGTGATGCCCCAAATAACATAGAAAATATAGAAATTTATAAAGGGTTCTCAAACTTGCAAGCATCACTGTAATTACTTACAGTGTGTTATAAAATGCATGCAGTATGATTTGCAGAAATTCCGTACATATATACATGTGTAATTACGTACACATTACATACACTGCTCTGCGCAAATGTTGTGTTAAATTTTGACAGTTTGACAAGGGGTGTCCAAGATTTTGCATTAGGCAAACAGATGATTCTCATGACACTATTAGACATACATTTGGTGATACAATTCTTCACAGTGTCAATGCTGTACTCTTACATTGCCAACCCCTAAAACAGAAGGGCACCAAATACTTTTTTCAGCTGTCTATATGATGTCACCTGTAACAAAAAAGACTCCAACTCTTCACCTCCATTCAGCTTCACTCACACTCACCCTCACACACACACACACACACACACACAGACAGACTCACACACACAGTGCATTCTGTGTGCAAAAAGACGCTGAGCTATGACTGCCTTCAGTAACCAGTGCAGAGTCATGGTTTGTATAGTATTTCTCATTGCACAAAGCCTCCACACCCTGAACACTTTCCTTTCATCTAAAAGTTCAACCATTTATTTAATAAATACTAGAATGATTTTGTAGTGAACTTTGTTAAAAGTTGGCTTCAGAAGTTTATAATCTTAGACATTTCCTATGAGGTTTATATTGCACACAGAAGTGCTCTTGTAACTCTTACATGCACTGTTGTATATCAGGTTGGTAAACATTTTCCACAGTAACTCAATGGGACCATACTTACGCCATGGAGATGACCATGAAGTCAAGCCAGTTCCAGGGATCTCTGAGAAATGTGAAGCCATCTATACAAAACCCACGAGCCACAATCTTTGTGAGGGACTCGAAGGTGTAGATCCCTGTGAAGGTGTACCTGGGGAAGAATGTGAGTGTCAGCATATGTATAAGAGTTCAACATCATAACTATTATTCAGGTTGTGTTTTTTTTAAGTAGCTTAAGTAAGACCATAATGCATTTGTTTAGACACAGACACATGCAAGTGCAAACACACACACAGACACGCACACACACACACACACACACACACGACCCAGTAAAATGTTACTGTGAGTCACCAATATCACACTGGTAAAAAGTACATTTTAGCCTGGATTGCTGAGCAGAACTACATGGATACACCACACACATTCACTAAAGTACATTCACTAACTGCATTTCCCATAATGCCCCAGGATGTTTCCAAAAGCATAAGCGGCTAACGCTTTCATTTTTGTTTTTCGCATGGAGTTATGGACATATATTTAAAATAATATTTAAAAGAAAGCCAGACATACTACAGGCAAGGAAATATTTTGGTTTGCCACTTATAATTGCATAACCTACCAAAAGTACACACTAGACTACTAAAACAAAGTCTTTTATTAAACTAGCAAAGGCATCAGTTACAATAGCATAATTAAAATTAATGCAATTAATAAAGAAAACTTTAGCATTAATTTGTTCTTCATTTCTCATCCATGGCAGAGTAATGGCCACTTTAGGATGAAATCACTAAATCCATTTAATGTTTTAACAGGCTTAATTTTTATGCTTAGATTTTCTTAGATGCCTAGAACAGATTTTCTCTCTCTCTCTCTCAATATATAATTCTTTATTCTTTATTAGGAACACATGTACATCTACTCATTCATGCAATTATCAAATCAGCCAATTGTGTGTCATGTTCACATTAACCATCATAAAGTGGAAAATGTTTGAACTCAGTGATTTTGATCATCATTTTTGATGCCAAAAAGGCTGTTTTTTTAATAACTGATAGTCTTTATAACTGATAGGAATTTTCGCACACAAGTCTCTAGAGTTTACTCAGCATGGTGCAATAAAGAAAAAACATCTGGTGATTTCCAGTTCTGTGGATGGAAACCCCTGCTAGTGAGAACAACAGAGAATGGCCAGACTGATTTGCCCTTTACCGAGTGAAATTGCTCCATGATTCCTTGAATCATCTAATCATACTATGCACCGTAGAAGGAGAAACATGAAAATCCTTTCAAAGTTTTTTTTGAAAAACATTGTTTTTAATGTTTAAAATTTACAAAACATTTCAATAATGTTCTCACACGGTTGTGGACAAACTGGAGATTCGCTCCCCATCTTTTTTCTCAAAGATTCAGGTTTTCGTGGATACTGTTTTTTTTACCAAATCATGATTAGAATTACTTGTTGACATGTATGAAATCAATTTCATAGTGATGTTTTTTTTTTACCTCAGTACTAGTCCTAAATTGCCCTTGGTCAGGTGTTTTGGTAAGGTCTGAAATGCAGGTCTGACATGCAGTTGACCAGCCAAATCATGAAATATCTTAAATATCTACATGAATACACTAATATCTACAATGAAATTAAATCACACTGCATTCTTTTAATTAGTATTTTCCATACTGACTCAATTTTTCTTCTGATTTGGGGTCGTATTTGCACTCTTTGGGTCTGTTAATCCCAATCAATCATACCTTGAATGTCCAAGCATACTTGAGTATTGTTCAAATCAAATCAATTTTATTTATAAAGCACAATTAAAACAACACCAGCTGAACCAAAGTGCTATACACAACAAAAATTCAACAAAGACACCAGAACACATGAACAGATTAGACTACTCTCAAACTATGTTAAAAGTCAGACTATAGAAGTGTGTTTTAAGCAGAGAGGGCTGATCTAACATTCATTAAGCAATTCATTTCACAGTTTGAGGGTTATGTCTGAAAAAGAATGGCACAAATAAAAGGGACTGGTTGGCAGTTGAAGAGAAATTCGGTGGTGTGAAAAAGTAATTGACCCCTTCCTGATTTCCTATTTTCTTGCATGTTTGTCAGGCTTAAGTGTTTCGGAACAGTAAACCAATTTAAATACAGTGGTGCTTGAAAATTTGTGAACCCTTTAGAATTTTCTATATTTCTGCATAAATATGACCTAAAACATCATCAGATTTTCACACAAATCCTAAAAGTAGATAAAGAGAACCCAGTTAAACAAATGAGACAAAAATATTGTACTTGGTCATTTATTTATTGATGAAAATTATCCAGTGTTACATATTAGTGAGTGGCAAACATATGTGAACCCCTAGGATTAGCAGTTCATTTGAAGGTGAAATTAGAGTCAGATGTTTCAATCAATAGGATGACAATCAGGTGTGAGTGGGCACCCTGTTTTATTTACAGAACAGATCTATCAAAGTCTGCTTCTCACAACACTTGTTTGTGGAAGTGTATCATGGCACGAACAAAGGAGATTTCTGAGGACCTCAGAAAAAGAGTTGTTGATGCTCATCGGGCTGGAAAAGGTTACAAAACCATCACTAAAGAGTTTTGGACTACACCAATCCACAGTCAGACAGATTGTCTGATTTGTCTCCCCAGGAGTGGTCGACCAACCAAGATCACTCCAAGAGCAAGGCGTATAATAGTTGGCAAGGTCACAAAGGACACCAGGGTAACTTCTAAGCAACTGAAGGCCTCTCTCACATTGGCTAATGTTAATGTTCATGAGTCCACCATCATAAGAACATTGAACAATAATGGTTTTGTATGACAGGGTTGCAAGGAGAAAGCCACTGCTCTCCCAAAAAGAACACCTCACCTGCAGTTTGCTAAAGATCACGTGGACAAGCCAGAAGGCTATTTAAAGAATGTTTTGTGGATGGATGAGACCAAAATAGAACTTTTTGGTTTAAAAGAAAAGTGTTATGTTTGGAGAAAGGAAAACACAGCATTCCAGCATAAGAACCTTATCCCATCTGTGAAACATGGTGGTAGAAGTATCATGGTTTGGGCCTGTTTTGCTGCATCTGGGCCAGGACGGCTTGCCATCATTGATGGAACAATGAATTCTGAATTATATCAGAGAATTCTAAAGGAAAATGTCAGGACATCTGTCCATGAACTGAATCTCAAGAGAAGGTGGGTCATTCAGCAAGACAATGACCCTAAGCACACAAGTCGTTCTACCAAAGAATGGTTAAAGAAGAACAAAGTTAATGTTTTGGAATGTCCAGGTCACAGTCTTGATCTTAATCCAATCTAAATGTTGTGGAAGGACCTGAAGCGAGCAGTTCATGTGAGAAAAGCTGTTCTGTACGGAGGAATGGGCTAAAATTCCTCCAAGCCGGTGTGCAGGACTGATCAACAGTTACAGGAAACGTTTAGTTGCAGTTATTGCTGCACAGGGGGGTCACACCAGATACTGAAAGCAAAGGTTCACATACTTTTGCCACTCACTAATATGTAATATTGGATCATTTAAATATATTTTTAATCAATAAATAAATGACCAAGTATAATATTTTTGTCTCGTTTGTTTAACTGGGTTCTCTTTATCTACTTTTAGAACTTGTGTGAAAATCTGATGATGCTTTAGGTCATATTTATGCAGAAATACAAAAAATTCTAAAGGGTTCACAAACTTTCAAGCACCATTGTAACTAAATCCAATTGAAAATCTGAGAGATGTGAACTTTGACACAGTTGTAATAAGCACATGTGAGTAACCATAATTATTTTGGCTCATCAGTGCATATTGATAGTGTCTTTGTAGCTGCAGGGCTCATTTTCAACCCTTGTAAGTTACTGGTCATTTTTGGAGTCAAGTCTCTTTTTTAAATCTGGCTAGAATGAAATTGGTTTAATTTAGTGAAATCCATCAGCTTTTTACAGCTTGTTGTTAATTCATATGCTACATCAAATTAAATGTCTCAGAACTTTGGCTAACACATCTCTCATTATAGTTTTCAGATTTTCCAGGTCTGAATAAAAGAGAATACACAAGATATCAATATAATACAATACTTACTCTACTTGCTTGGACCACTCTGGAGGATCGCTGAGTGTCATGAACACACAGTTGGTTAAAATTGTACACATAATGATCATGCTGAAAACTGTAGGAAAATTAGTTAAGGAAAGTTGGAACAACACTCAGTCTCTTAAACACATACATCTCACATACATCAAACATATATCGTATACTAGCAATACATAAAAAAACATTACATTAAAAACTTACATTATTAAATACATGCTGTACATTACTGGTCAAAAGTTTTAGAACACCCCCTTTTTCAGTTTTATTGACATTTAAGCAGTTGCCTGCCTGTACTTTCCAATGAATAACCTGAAATGGTACAAATAAAGCAGTAAACTGAAATAGGTTTTTTATTATTTAGCTACCAATAACTGAACAATACATTTCACAGGTATTACTACCAAACCCTATTATCTGTATAAAAGCAGTGTTGGAACACACTGTGTTACTACACCCTCTAGGACAGGATGTAGACAATATCACATCGGATATGGCATATTGCTATTGTAATGATGAGAAAAAGGCACCTTGAACCAAAGAGCTACCACAGCATTTTACAGCGCCATGCAATACCCTTGGGTCTACTCCTACATGGTCAGGGTTTCATTATACAGCAAGATAGTGATACACCAAGCTATGTCAGAACTACCTTAGAAGAGAATAACAAGACACTAAGTTTCAAATCATGGAATGGCCAACACAGTTTACATACTTAAACCCTATTGAGCTGGTTTGGGATGAACTAGACAGAAGGACAAAAGCATAGCAAACTACAAGTGAAACACATTTGTGAGAAATTCTGCAACAGTGTTGGGAAGACAGCTTTCAGCCATTATATTTGCAGAAGGTGGCTACACTGAGGAGTTGGTTTTGATTCAATTTTGATTAAAAAAAAAGAAAAACACAAGAAGCCATGCTGTGAAGCTTCTGGCACACAGGTTTTATGCTGATGTTAATGCAAGATTAGGTCTAGATCTCAGTTATTGAGTCAGCAGAGCGTTGGAGACTTTTATGCACAATGTGCCTCAGCACTCAGTGACCCCGCTCTGTAACATTATGTGGTCTGCCACTTCAAGGCTGAGTTGCTGTGGTTCTTCTCATAGCCGCAGGAAAATATTTTGAGTAGAGGGTGCCAGGGGTCAGTGGGCGTAGGGTGCTGGCATTCCCAGTGCAACATGCAACCCAATGGTCTATTTATTTAGTTAAATACGTGTTTATATTACGTGAATTTGTGATGCGCACCTACCATGCTGGTGCAAATCATGTTTAAGAGTGACCTGAGTCTCAGCTTTTATTTTATTCACGTTGACTGGGTAATAGTCTTTAAAAGGGTTGATAATATGTCTGTCAGTATACAGACTGTGTGACAAAAAAACGGATGTGAGAAGTAATTATGTTTTTCTGGTTTGACTTTCACAAGGATGCAACATTATAAAAAAAATTAATTTCTATAGAGAAATGCAATATCCAAGCACAGATTTTTGTATTTTTATAGTTACAGGTATTTTCCAATTATACTCTTAACGCCAAGAGGAGGTGCTGCAGCCCTACCCCTACTTCCCACAGTTATGCTTTCACTTTTCAATAAAACCACTCACAGTTGATTGTGGAATATCTAGGATGGAAGAAATTTCATGAATTTACTTGTTGCAACGGTGGCATCCTATTACAGTATCACGCTCGAATTCAGTGCGCTCAGTAGGAGTAAACATTCTTTCACAAATGCTTGTAAAGGCAGACTGCATGGCCAGGTGCTTGATTATATACAACTGTGGGAATCGGACTGCACGAAACAACTAAATTCAATGATGTAGGGGTGTCCCAATACTTTTGTCCATATAGTGTACATTACCACTACCTTAGACTAGACCGCACCACTAAAACCACCATATAAATTAAACACATTTTTCCAACATTAATAGGAAGAGAAGTAATACAAGTAAAATAATAATAAGTCAAACAAGTGAAAGTGTCAAAATGAACTGGAAAGGATATGAATGTATCAAAATTTTGATAGCTATTCGTCTGAACAGATTAAAAGGACTAATGATATACAACGAGGGCGTGGCACTGAATCGGAAGATCGTTTTCCCTTTGTTTATCACTATAAAGGTCTGTGCAGAGAAAGAGAGACAGAGACACAGAGAGAGACTGATTAATGCAATGCACAGCAAAATGCAGAAGAAACCAAAACAACATATGCTGGATAGTATTCACTGTTACAGGAACATTTATAACAATCAAAATGTACATTTTACACACTTAACCAAAAGATCAGAAAATTATAACTGGCCTGGAACATAGAGCATGCATGAAAGGGTGTGTCAGTAAGATTTTCAATATTATGCTTCCTATAATCGTAATAACTGTCATTATATAATGCATTTTAAAATGCCAACAGTCCAAAATAAAAGGCAGAAATCACACAGTTTTATCAAAATTCCAGAAACAACCAATACTTAATAATGACTGGAAATTGTGATTTGTGAGTTTTTCTTCAGGGTACAGATTTCCTATGTCAAGGTCATCTCCAATGGTTTTGCAACCAAATGTTAATTCCTACTGAAGCGATTCTCACTGTAATAACTGGAAAAGCTGCAGTAAGTGCTGGCAAAGACAAGCAACACTTACTGCTGGAATTCACAAAGTAACACTAACATTAACACTAACCACTATACCATCACCATCTATCAGGAACAGGAAGTGCTGACTCTCTCTCTCTCTCTCTCTCTCTCTCTCTCGAGCTGAGAGAGAGAGAATTAGAGCGAGCGAGAGAGAGAGGCAGAGACTCGATGATGGACGGGATGACCGACTCTGTGATAGAGACGAATAGCAGAGGCCCAAGGACCGAGAGCCTGAGTAGAGAACCGGAAGGGGATGAGACTCGATTGTTGAGTCGATCTCTATTGAGGGAGATGATGCTTCGCGAGAGAAGTCATTGTTGAGATGGGTCTGGGGACGCGAGGATCGGAGCGCATGATGACGAGGACGAGTGAGATTTCGGAGAATGTAGAGAGAGAGAGGGAGACGTGAGCGACAAGAGCTGAGAGAGAGAACCCAGAGAGTTGGGCTTGAGATGAAGAGGGGCTGACATGGAGGAGAGAGAAGGAAGAGAGAGGAGGAGAGGAGAGAGAGAGGAGATGACGAGAGGAGGGTGAGAGGAGAGGAGAGAGAGAGAGAGAGAGAGAGAGAGAGAGAGAGAGAGAGAGAGAGAGAGAGAGAGAGAGAGAGAGAGAGAGAGAGAGAAGCACTGCAAAGGTCCCTTGAGTAGATGGACTTGTATATATATTCACTCTTGGCACAAGTCCTTTCCAATACAGTACTGTTCCTTAGAAAAAAACTGTGATAAAAGGACTGCTCCAGGTCTTCATACATACATCTTTATCATATTAATACCAACAAAAATGTCTGACATACTTTCAAACAAACAAGCAAACAAAAGAAAACCCAGTTAAGCTAAGAAAGCTTACAATGATAGTCTAAGGGCATTTGTTGGGGCAGTTAATAAAGTTTCATTTAAACATTTTTTAAACCTTTAGACGTAGAATTAAACAACTTACATTTAAGTAAGTTTAAAATAGGAGGATGTTTTTTAACAATACACAGAATTCTGTTAATTTTGCAGTCCATATCAGTGTCACATACACAGAGTAGAGAGAACTCAAAACACTGGAATAGTAGCCTAGTGGGTAAGATGGACTTAGTGCAGGCTTTCCGCACAAGACACACACACAAACACACACACACGCACACACACACACACACACACACACACACACACACACACACACACACACACACACACATTGATAGAGTTTGTCTCTCTATCATTGTGAGGACCTTCCACTGACATAATGATCACTGTAGCTAACTAGTGCTGCACCTACCCCTACCCCTAACCCTAACCTCTGGTGGCCTAGTGGGTAAGGTACTGGACTCTGGAATGGAAGGTCGAGGGTTCAAATCCCACCTCTGCCAAGCTGCCACTGTTAGGTCCTTGAGCAAGACCCTTAACCCACAATTGCTTGGATTGTAAGACTGTATCAATTGTAAGTCGCTCTGGATAAGGGTGTCTGCTAAATGCTGTAAATGTAAATGTAAACCTTAACCTCAGTAACCGAAAAAAAAAATCTTTTGACTCCTTTGGCTCTGCAAAAGAAAGTTACGGTTTTTGTAAAAACTTTTCCTCGTGAGTAGCAGGAAGGTGTCCCCACCATGTCAAAAATGTGAGAGACTTCTAATATATAATACATACATGGTACACACACACACACAATAAATAAATAAATAAATAAATGAATAAATATTAATAATAATAATAATAATAATAATAATAATAATAATCAATTCCAACTTCAGGAGCACATTATATTACCCACTACTAACATATGTTCTAGTTGATAGTGAAGCAGAGTAATTACATGTACTAAACAGAACTACAAAGTTTAATTGAGAAAGCATAATTTTAATTTAATGATGCAATTAACATATTTTCTTTCTTTGATCATAAAAAATGACCACAACAATTGTATTAACTGAAACCATAAGACCAATACTGACCTCATGTTCTGCTATGCATGTTTTATTGGCACAACCAGCATAATGCAGCACTGTGAATCATAACGTCTTTACAGGTGCTGCAGGTGGAACATATGGTACTGATATGGTTTGGCATACAAAGCTAAGTTTTATTGTCGCGCATATGCACAAGAAATAGCAGCCGACATCCTAAAGCATGAGCGATCTCCTCTGAAAGGCAGTGCAACAAAGAAAATAAGAAGTAATCTGTTATTAGAATGGTATCAACATCAAACATCGAAATGCTGTACTAAAAGCAGGTGTACTAAAAGCATACTGTACTAAAAACCTCCCTCATACAAACACAAAACATGCCTCAGAAAATCTTTGAATGTTCAATGCACTTATAACAATCACAGCGAAATGATCTTCAAATGCTTGGCTAAAGGTTAGCAGATATACTCAAGACATGCA
Source organism: Ancistrus triradiatus (assembly GCA_025084515.1). Lineage (NCBI taxonomy): Eukaryota > Metazoa > Chordata > Actinopteri > Siluriformes > Loricariidae > Ancistrus > Ancistrus triradiatus. The sequence continues at coordinate 538,426 of JAJAGP010000227.1, forward strand.
TCAATACATTTATCACACTCTTTTACCATTTCAAAATTTGCAAAATATAGGTCAAAAGTGTAATTTACAAATAATACCTGAACAATACAAAAAACAATTTAGTATTTTTTAGTCAGTGTGTTTATAACCAATAATAAACTAGGACTTTTATAGTACCATTGGTTATGGACCCCTGGTCTGCTTCAGTTTACACAGGCCCAATTCCCACATTGAGGAGCACTGGGATCCTCTGGCAAGGTAGGACACATATACATTTCGACTTATGGCACCAGGAAACTGTAATGGTCCGTGTGGGCACCTGACTCCTACTGGTCATTATCTGAGCAGGGCAATGGCAAAATAATAATAGTAACTAATATAACCATATAGTTCCCTACACAAGTTTTGGCACCCCCAGTAAAGAAACTGACCTTTTGGTTAATTAGCTACAACTGAAATAACCTCTCATCAAGAAATAATTATTTTTAACAAAAACATGTACCACAATTATTGGCAGCCCTGAATTTAATATTTCGTACAACTTCCCTTTAAACTTAAATAAAACAGCACTTAGTCTTCTATAACATCTTATAACATTGAATAATACACAGCAGGGAAATTGAAACCATTCCTCTTTACAAAATCCCTCCAGATCATCCAGAATCATAGATCCTCTCTTTTGAACTATCCTCTTTAGCACACCCAACAGAATTTCTATTTGGTTTAGAACATGGATCTGAGATGGCCTTGGCAGAAGCATGAGTTTGTGTTCAGTAAACTCTTTTTGTGTTGATCTCTACATATGTTTTGAATCACAGCCCATTTTTTATTTCTTGGCGGAAGCAGACAGATTTTGATTTAAAATGTCTTGGTGGTTCATGGAGTCCACAATGCAATGTACCCTAACAAGGTTCCCAGAGCTTTTGGAGGAAAAAATCCCCACAACAACATAGACTCTCCACCATACTTAACAGTGGACTTCAGGTTCTTTTCAGTGTAGTCAACCTTATTTTCATGCCAAACCAACCTCGAGTGCTTGTTGCCAAAAAGCTAATTAAATTGACCATAGAGCATAGTTCCATTCAAAAGTCCCAGCAGCATTTAGCAAACTCCAGGCACTTACATTTGTGGTTAGATGACAAGAAAGGCTTTTTTCCCTGGCAGCAATTCCAAATGATCTGTTGGCATGGAGACTCAGTGGCACAAAGATGCTACTTTCTCTAGTACTCTTCGTGAGTGATGATTGGGAATTGTTCTGTCTCTGTTACCATGTATGTGAGAGTAAAATAAAGTAATGTCCTCATCCTGACAAATTTGTCACAGTTCCAGTCGATTGGAACTTTTTAACAATTGACCAAAAATGCAGATATGGCCAATTTCGAGCAAGCAAGCAATTTGTTTTTCCAACATACCTTTCTCTTATTTGAATATTATTCTCTTGTCTTTTCCATGTCGAAGAATGGATAAGAGAATTTGACCTGTGTATATTCCCCACATACACATTATATACATATATATATATTTATATATACACACACTCCAGTGAAACATGAAGTCATGGATTACTGCTTGAAAGATCCTAAACTCTCTAGCATAATTCACTAGTAAGTTCATAATTAAATATAGTCAAATTCACTAGCAAGCTTAACTAGTACTAGACACAGTGTTAACATATTCTGGAATAAAGGTTGTTGTTGTTGCTGCTGTTGTTGCTGTTGTTGTTGTTGTTGTTGTAGCTGTTGCTGTTGTACAACCAGTTCAGCTCTTGACTAGTGCTTTCAGTCTTGTTTCTTAGTCTTATTTTTATTAAGAATTCCCTAATTTTTCCTAGTGATTTTTGGAACTAAGTCATTTGTAAAACTGGGTTGACACTGTTCAGAACAATTTAGCATTGTGGGTACTGTAATACTTCACTGAGACTTCAACGATTAAACTGAATTTTGTAGCTAATAATATGTAAATTATGCGAGTTTCTTTGATATTAATATAAACTTTTTTCCTAGGCAATCTTAAATGACGTTCACTACCTCACTGTCTATGACAAAGGTGAGGGAATACATAACTACACTACTGCATTTTCCTCTATACACTCCATGTTTTTCTCTAGGCTTAATTAATTTCCATCTCCTTACATTGCATGGGCCCCATCATCAGTACTGTAGCTACACACACATACAGCAGGAGAGGACAGGAAAAGAGAGGACAAGAGATGAATGGAGAGGTATCCTTGCTCTAACAAATGGAGAATCAGAAAGTAGAACTAAAGAAAAAATCAAATTTACCAGTACATATAATCCCGTCTTGAGTCTCTGGTATCCGATTCTTAGTCAAGTTGTGAATAAGTAAATTACTGATAAGTAAATTACTGTATTGACAGCATGCACTCGGGCAGGTATGGATTCCACAAGTTTGTGCAAAATCTGATATATGGGGATTTACAATATTCCAAAGAACATCTTGTGACTTTACTTAATTGCAGACTTTCTTCGTCTTCATATACCCCTATAAATGCTTGATGGTGTTTAGGTCAGGTGACTGTGAAGGAAAGTCCACCACTGTCAGCAGCCCTTGACCTTCTTTGGTCTTCAAGTAATTAATGCAAAGCTTTGATGTGTTTTGGGGCCATTATCCTACTTAAGTATGAATCCTTCTCCACAAATATCCAAACAAGTATTTTCACTAGTGATCTCAGTCATACTTCTGACCCCTACCACCCAGCATCGATAAGTTAAAAAGCTCGTAAAATACACTGAATGGCTACTTTATTAGACACAACCATCTAGTAGCACGTTTGACATCCACTGACCTTCAGAACCCAGCAATTCATTGCGGTATAGTTTTCACTAGGTGCTAAAATCGTTCTGCAGGGATACTGACCCATGTGGACTGGCTAGCTTATTACAGTTGGTGCAAATGAAATGGAGGTACTGTCATGCTCTGAACAGCCCATTTTACCTTGTCCCAAAGATGCTCTATAGAATTATGATCGGGAGACTGTGAAGTCCAGGGAAGCAAGGAAAACTTGCTGTCATGTTCTTGGAACCAATCCGTAACAACACAAACCTTGTGGGATAGTGCACTGTATTGCTGAAAGTGTCCTTCTGCCATAGGATAAACACTTACATTGAAGGGATGAACATGGTTGACCACAATGTTTACGTAAGCCCTACTGTCCATATCTCTATCCATAGGCATCAGAGGACCCAGGGTGTGGCATGAAGACATCCCTGATACCATAACTCCACCTCCACCAGCCTGAACTGTTGACACCTGTCAGGGAGTGTTCATCAATTCATGCTGCAACTCTGAGCCTCCCATTAGCACGGCGCAAGAGAAATCTGGATTTATCTGACAAGGCGATGTTTTTCCACTGCTCACTGATCCACTTTTTGTGCTCTTTTGCCCACTGGTGTCTTTCCTTTCTGTTTTCCCAGTAATGTCACTCAAAATGGTCATCTGCTCTTATAGCCCATCCGTCCTCCTCTGACCCTTTTTGTTGCTTGGGATCTCTTATCACTGAACGTTTTATTCGATCACACCATTCTGGGAATATGCTTGATCCCAGTGCATGAGAAAAGCCCACAGTTGGCAGTTTTTGAAATGCTGCAATAATGACTATGCCTCGTTCAAAGTTGATCAGATCACTTGATTTTCCCATTTATAATTCACACAAACTGATCCGCAGAAAACTTGCTTACTTGATTTTATGCTGCACTTCAAGGTCAATACAGGGATAAGGGCCAAATAAACTTGGGTCTGCATCCAGGCAAATATGTCCCAGTTCGAGTTGATTGGAATGTTTTAATTATTGCTCTAACTGTAGATATTGGTGTAGTAGTAGTTTTTATAACCACCCCTGACATATGAAGGTCAACATACATTTCTCTTATTTGAATTTTTGGTTTTTTTTGTCTGTCCCATGTTGAAGAATGGATAAGAAAATTTGACCTCTATGTACATTACATACCCCGCATGTATTGGCTCATAGGTGAACAGTTGTTAATGAGGTTTTATTATTAATAAGCATGAGCAAGTGTGTAGCTAACAACATTTAAACACAAATGTTTGTTTGATAAACTTCACACTTTCTAAATGCAATTCAAGCACAAATTTCAAGCAAGTGACTGGAGATCATCATAAATTACACATTTCTCCCTTCTCTCTGTGATTGTGCATTTGTGTGTACATGAAAGGAAACAATTCAGTGAAGAAGGCAATGCAGTAAGTGACAGCACCAATTGTCATGTGATCAACAGATCATGTACAATAAATACACTCTATGGGTGTGCATATGTATCATTTTTTGCTGAGTTCATCCTCCAGCCAATAGGTACTCATATTCTATTACACATCTCCACGTCAAATTCAGGTATCTCACACACACACACACACACACACACACACACACATAAACACACACACAGTCATCCATGCTCTTCAGTGGTTCATTTAAGGGAGATAACATTATTGTCCTAACAAACACTGCGCAGCACTTGCCAGATAAAAAAACATCAAACAGAATTTTAAAAAATGCTATTTCTGAATTCTCAGAAAATAAATCAACAATGTTTCTGCAATCCTTTAGCATGGTTGGATGACATAAATGGAACTATCTCCTCCTCATGAGACAATGCGCCCAAGGACAGATTTTTTTTTTTTTTTTTAAATACCCAGTAGCCACTATGGAGGGATTTTTTTTTTACTAAATGTGTCCTACCCTAGGCCTCGGTTAGTTAAATTTCAGACTGAAATTCAGCAGAACAGATTTTCAAGAGTCTAATGTTAAACACACAGAACCTGTTTCCATAGACCTGCTCCACTTAATCTGATGATAATGCAAAATTACATTTTGAAATTATTCAAGGACTCATTCTTAAAAAGGCAGAGAATAACGCAATAAGAGCATGGTAAGACAATTTCAGGTCTGGATTTGACTCCTGACTTCTCATAAACATACAATATTTGCTTCTGTGGGGAAGCTACTCTATACAAACAATACATACACAGATGAGCAGATGATGATGGAGCTTTGCTTAGTCTCCAACAGTGTGGATTACATACTTTTTATTTATGTAATTTTTATTTTAGGGAATTTATTTGGCCTCCAACAAACCTGACCAAGAGAACACGGTTAAAATTTGGAAAAAATCATGATCTCAGTAATGAAATGTCTCAATACACACATGCATACATGCCCAGCAACTTAACAATAACACACTAGATCATTATTACATTGTCTTAAAAATCACATTGCTCAATTTCCCATGCAACTTTAGATCTTGTACCCTAGCAGCATAAATGTGCCAATTAAATTCTGGTAAGCAAAATTACAGTATATAGTTAAGGAGTTTAGATGTACAACCCCTGGCAAAAAGTATGGAATCACCAGTCTTGGATGCGCACTCATTCAGACATTTCATTCTGTAAAACAAACTCAGATCAAAAACATGATACAATAATAAGGTCATTCCAAAGTGCAACTTGTTGGCTTTCAGGAACACTCAAAGAAATGAAGAGAAAACATTGTGGAAGTCAGTGAATGTTACTTTTATTGACCAAGCACAGGGAAAAAAATATGGAATCACTCAATTCTGAGGAAAAAAAGTATGGAATCATGAAAAAACAGATAAAACAGAAGACCATTCAAAATACATCACTAGTATTTAGTTGCACCTCCTTTGGCTTTTTTATAACGGCTGTCAGTCTCTGAGGCATGGGACTTGATGAGTGACAAACAGTATTATGATCTCTGCATCAATTTGGTGCCAACTCTCTTTGATAGCAGTTGCCAGATCAGCTTTGCAGGTCGGAGCCTTCTTGTGGACCATTTTTTTCAATTTCCACCACAGGTTTTCAATTGGGTTGAGATCTGGACTATTTGCAGGCCATGACATCGACTGAATGTGTCACTGTTTTTGCCCTATGGCAAGATGCATTGTCATCTTGGAAAATTATATCATCACCTCCAAACATCTGTTCAACTGAAGGGATGAGAAAACTGTACAAAATCTCAGTGTAAACTTGTGCATCGATAGGAGAATTAACCACAGTCATCTCCCCAGTGCCTTTGCCTGACATGCAGCCCCATATCATCAAGGACTGTGACAATTTGGTTGTTTTCTTCAGGCAGGCCTCTTCATAAATCTCACTGGAACGGCACCAAACAAAAGTTCTAGCATAATCACCTTGTCCAATGCAGATTCTTGACTCATCACTGAAGATAACTTTCATCCAGTCATCCACAGTCCATGATTGCCTCTCCTTAGCCCATTGCAGTCTTGTTCTTTTATGTTTAGGTGTCAATGATGGTTTTCTTTTAGCTTTCCTGTATTGAAATCCCATTTCCTTTAGACGATTTCTAACGATTCGGTCACATATATTGGCTCTAGCTTCCTCCCATTTATGCTTTATCTGTGTAGTTGTACTTTTTCGGTTTTCAAGACAAATGGCCTTAAGTTGTTTGTCTTGACGCTTTGATGTCTTTCTTGGTCTACCAGTACGCTTGGCTTTAACAACCATTCCATGCTGTTTGTATTTGGTCCATATCTTGGATACAGCTGACTGTGAACAGCCCACATCTTTAGCAACCATGCGTGAAGAGTTACGTTCTTCAAGAAGTTTCACAATCCTCTCTTTTGTTTCAAGAGACATTTTCTTGTTGGAGCCATGGTTCTTGCCACTCCACTTCGTCCAGCAGCCCTCCAAGGTGTCATGACTACAGGTGTTTTTACTGCAGACTAACGAGCAGATCTACTCTGAGGCAGGTGTCCATTTAGGGAAAGGAAATTGACTGGGTGTGTCCTTATTTTCTACCTTCAATTTGAGTGATTCCATACTTTTTTCCTCAGAATTGAGTGATTCCATATTTTTTCCCCTGTGCTTGGTCAATAAAAGTAACATTCACTGACTTCCACAATGTTTTCTCTTCATTTCTTTGAATGTTCCTGAAAGCCAACAAGTTGCACTTTGGAATGACCTTATTATTGTATCATGTTTTTTATCTTAGTTTGTTTTACAGAATGAAATGTCTGAATGAGTGCTCATCCAAGACTGGTGATTCCATACTTTTTGCCAGGGGTTGTAGTTTGGATGTAGTTTCTCCATCTAACAGAAATTTCAGACCCAGTGCTACAGTGCTGAAGTCTCCATTTTTAAGACTATTATGCTCCACAACCACCTCTTCTAAACTCAACATGCCTATATACACATGCTGGTGGATAATCAACCTCCTTACAGGTTGGAAACATTAAGTAAAATTTTTTGACATGCAAGCAATCAGTTCTGTTGCTCCCCCAAAATGCATGCTCTCCCTGTTGATTTTTTCACTATACACCAGTGATTGAGATGCAAGGACCTTTCTCAGAAAATTTGGACAACATTCTATATCTCAACCAAGATGAAGATGAGTATTCATAATAACCTGGATGTAAATAATGGCTAAAAATCTAGATGAATTGTGGACTTTAAGATGTCCTTTTTCACATGCTCTTACAATAATGTCTCTGGAGATGTGGCACTTCATATGTATACACACATGCCCAAACACACACACACACAGACAGCAAAATCTTTGATGAATGTTTTCAGCACCTTGTTGAATATATGCCACGATGAGTTAAGGCAGTTCTGAAGACAAAAGTCTGTGAGTATATAGCCTATTGACCTTTTTGGTGGAAAGTTGGTGGACCTTTTTGAGTTGACCATGGACCTTAAATAGACACACTCAGTAGTTGTCCATATACTAACAAAGTTACTGTTTATATCAGAAGGCAGCTTCCTTGAATGTGCAAGCTATTCATCTGATAAATCCTGAAATACTCACAAAAGTCCCAAACTCAAAGATGACACCAGTGAGAAATACCACCTATAGCACATATGACAGACTAAAGTACAGTGGTATTAGAATGTTTATGAAGCCTTTAGAATGTTCTATATTTTTGCATAAATATGACATAAAACATCAGATTTTCACAAAAGTAGATACAGTGGGGCAAAAAAGTATTTAGTCAGCCACTCATTGTGCAAGTTCTCCTACTTAGAAAGATGGGAGAGGTCTGTAATTTTCATCTTAGGTACACTTCAACTATGAGAGATAAAATGAAAAAAAAATCCAGGAAATCACATTGTAGGATTTTTAAAGAATTTAATTGTAAACCATGGTGGAAAATAAGTATTTGGTCACAAACAAACAAGCAAGATTTCTGGCTCTCACAGACCTATAATTTTTTTCTTTAAGAAGCTCTTCTGTCCTCCACTCGTTGCCTGTTTTAATGGCACCTTTTTGACCTCTTTATCTGTATAAAAGACACCTGTCCACAGTCTCAAATAGTCAGACTCCAAACTCAACCATGGCCAAGACCAAAGAGCTGTCGAAGGACACCAAGAAGAAAAGTGTAGACCTGCACCAGGCTGGGAAGAGTGAATCTACAATAGGCAAGCAGGTTGGTGTGAATAAATAAACTGTGGGAGCAATTGTAAGAAAATGGAAGACATACAAGACCATTGATAATCTCCCTCGATCACACAAGATCTCATCACATGGGTCAAAATGATCATGAGAACGGTGAGCAAAAATCCCAAAACTACACGGAGGGACCTGATGAATGACCTGCAGAGAGCTGGAACCAAAGTAACAAAGGCTACCATCAGTAACACACTACGCCAAGATTGACTCAGATCCTCAGTGCCAGGCTTGTCCCCCTGCTTAAGCCACATTTACATTTCCAGGCCCATCTGAAATTTGCCAGAGAGCATATGGATGATCCAGAAGAGGATTGGGAGAATATCATGTGGTCAGATAAAACCAAAGTAGAACTTTTTGGTAAAAACTCAACTCGTCATGTTTGGAGGAAGAAAAATGCTGAGTTGCATCCCAAGAACACCATAATTACCGTGAAGCATGGGGGTAGAAACCTCATGCTTTGGGGCTGTTCTTCTGCAATGGGGACAATACGACTGATCCGTGTTAAGGGAAGAATGAACGGAGCCATGTATCGTGAGATTTTAAGCCAAAACCTCCTTCCATCAATGAGAGCATTGAAGATGGAACACATTTCAAGGTCCTGGAGTGGCCTAGCCAGTCTCCAGACCTCAACCCCAAATTTGTGGAGAGAGTTGAAAGTCCATGTTGCCCCAAAACTGCTCTAGAGGAGATCTGCATAAAGGAATGGGCCAAAATACCAGCTACAGTGTGTGCAAACCTGGTGAAGACTTACAGGAAACGTTTGACCTCTGTCATTGCCAACAAAGGTTATGTTACAAAGTATTGAGTTGAACTTTTGTTATTGACCAAATACTTATTTTCCACCATAATTTACAATTAAATTCTTTAAAAATCGTACAATGTGATTTCCTAGATTTTTTTTCTCATTTTGTCTCTCATAGTTTAAGTGTACCTAAGATGAAAATTATAGACATCTCTCATCTCTCTAAGTAGGAGAAGTTGCAGAATCAGTGGCTGACTAAATACTTTTTTGCCCCACTGTATAGAGAACCTATTTAAAGAAATGAGACAAAAATAGTATACTTGGACAATTATTTATTGAGCAATCAGATCTAATTTTACATAACTGTGAGTGGCAAAAGTATGTGAGCCTCCTGGATTAGGCATTATTTGAAGGTGAAATTACAGTCAAGTGTTTTTAAACAATGAAATGACAATCAGGTGTGAGTGAGCACCCTTTCATATTTAAAGAACAGGGATCTTTCAAAGCCTCATCTTTACAACACATTTGTGAAAGTGTATCATGACAGAGATTTTTGAAAACCTCAAAAAAGAGTTGTTCATCAGGGTGGAAAAGGCTACAAAACCAAAAAGGGTACCCAGTCAGATAGATTGTGTACAAATGGAAAAAAATACAAGACCACTGTTCCCCCTCCCCCCCCCAACCCATGAGCAGTTGGCCAAAAAAGACCATTCCAGCAAGGCATGTAAAAGTCCACAAGGTCATCCCAGGGTAACCTCTAAGCAACTAAAAGACTATCACATTGGTTAATATCAATATTCATTAGGCCTTCATAAGAAAAGCACTGAACAACAATGGTGTGTATGACAGGGTTACAAGGAGAAAGCCACTGCTCTCCATAAAGAACACTGATGCACCGTCTGCAGTTTGCGTAACATGGATAAGCCAAAGGCTACTGGAAAATGGTTTGTGGATGAATGAGACCAAAATCGAACTTTTTGGTTTAAATGAAACGCATTATGTTTGGAGAGTAATGAAGACACTACATTTCAGCATAAAAACATAAGAACCCGAATCCCATCTGGGATATGTGGTGGTAGTAGTACCATGGATTTGGGCTTGTTTTGCTGCATCTGGGCCATGACGGCTTGCGTTAGTTGATGGAACAATGTATTCTGAATTATACCAGAAAATTCTAAATAAACATGTCAGGGCATCTGTCCATTAACTGAATTTCAAGAGAATGCAGGTCATGCAGCAAGACAGCAACACAGGTTGTTCTTCCAAGAAAGGTTAAAGTTAATATTTTGGAATGCCTAAGTCAAAGTCCTTGCATTAATCCAGTAGAAAAGTTGTGGAAGAACCTAAAGTGTGCAGTTCATGTGATGAAACCCACCAACATCCCAGAGATTAAGCTGTTCTCTATAGAAAGCTGTTACCAGTATCATTTAGTTGCAGTTATTGCTGCACAAAGGACTCACACTGAAAGCAAAGTTTCACATACTTTTGCCACTCACATATCATTGTCATTGGATCATTTTCCTCAATAAATAAATGCCCAAGTATAATATTTTATAAACACTATCTTGCAAACTCTAATTTGTTTAATTGTGTTCTCTTGATCTACATTATGAACTTGTGTGGAAATCTGATGTTTTAGGTCGGATTTATGCAGAAATATAGAAAATTCTAAAGATTCAACTTTCAAGCACCTTTGTAACTACATTATACATTTGACTACAACATTTCAATCATTTGAAAGATAAGTGACACACTCAATCATTTATTATCCCACACACACCCACACGAAATGCATTTTATGGACAAATTACAAACCATTACAAAATATTGATGGGGAATTGTTGTCCAAGGAGATTTAATTTAAGGAGACGGTTACCAGTTGCTCAAGAAATTTTCATGTTATTTCCAGGTATTTAAAAAAATACTGCCCCACCAATCACTCCTTTTCCTGCTTCTCTATACCCCTTTCCCCAAGGACCTCAGAGCTGCATGTTGGTCATCTATCTAGAAGGTAAGAGAGGGCACTTGATTGTTTCAGGACAGGCAGATAGCTTACTCACTTTTTTGTTCAAATAGAAGGGGTCCAAGTCCTCCAGAGGCACTGCCGCCATACCATCAGGAACGTCACCATAGATGAAGGGCAGACTCTTTCCTGCCTCCAGGTCACTGTTGGGTTTAGGCCCACTGTTTTCATCATCGTCGCGATGACTACTGTCAGATCTGGGCTTGACAGGTTTCTTCTTCTTCTCTTCAGCGATGCGCTTCTCAATGTTGGCCAGAGATTCCCGGGTGAACCTCTTGAAGCTATCAGGGCCTGGGGGTACGAGCAGCTGCGCAGCCATATTGTCATCCTGCAGCAGAACTCTCTTTATTTAGAAGGCATCCAAGACAGCCAATCTGAGCATAACAAAAATGAAAGAGGAGACATTATATAGGTATAGTTATTAAACTATTAGACAACCCCAAATCGAAAGAGTTGTGACATCATGGAAAATTCATATTTAAAAAAACACAGTGTTTCTTGCATTTACTTTGACATTTATTTCATTGCAGACAGTATGAACCTCCGATATTTCATGTTTCGTCTGGTCAACTTCATTTCATTTGTTAATAAACATCCATTCCTGCATTTCAGCAATTCAAATCAGCAATTGTTCCTACCATACCAAAATTCATTTATGCTACTTAATTATTAACAAATGCAGACATGCTTATTAATCCCCAACTTCAAGCTCTAGCTGTCCATGTAGTCATTTTAATTATATTTATATAAAGGTATATAAATAAGTAGGTACTTAAATAACATGACTTTGAATTCTTTATTTTAATAAAACATTTATAACCCTAATAATATTTAATCAACAAAGGTACTTCTGTTTATGGTATAGTAATTTCCTTTTAAACCAACAAACACACCCGGTCAGGTCACTGAAGAACGTCATTAAAACTCATGCTGTCTGCTGCATTTCATGTGCTTTTATTGTATAGTGACCGTTTACTAAACTGATATAACTGCAGTGATGCTGACATTAAAGAAATTCTATATATATAAGTTTATATATATTCTATAAAATGATGTGGTGAATGTTATATATAACATTATATATATAATCTAATGTTATATATAACATTCACCACATCATTTTATAGAATATATATAAAATTAAACATTGTAAAATTATAAAGGTCAATTGTTTTTCAGTCATATATGAATTTCCAAATTTCTGGACATAACTGGCTGTTTATCCGCATGTAGTGGTGATGTGGTATTTAAGGATTATATGAAGGTATTTAGAGCATATTTTTGTGAAACCCTTCCTTACTACAGTCTTACTACTGCTCTTTAACAAATGAAAATTGTTCTTCCTTACTAGCATTATCTGTCAATCTCAATCTGTGTACTGAAACCTGATTCATATTTTTTTAAATAAATAACTGAAGTTTGCATGTCCAGGTCTATTTTCTTAAATAAAACATTCAGTCTGTGTACTCGTTATCCCACCTCCCAAAAACCTGCCAGTAGGTGGAGTGGCAGTAGGTGGAGGGGCAAACCTGCCTCTAGGCACAAGTGAATTGGTTTGCGATATCCTGTGATAAACTGGTGCAATATCCAGGGTATATTCCCATCTTGTTCCAAGTCTTTCTGGGACAGTCTCCAGTTCCACCATGACCCTTATGAGGATAAAGCAATTACTGAAGCTTAACTTTTGGTTATATTGCCAATCCATATTACGTAAACTGAAACTCAAGAGATACGCCTTCATGTATAGAGAAAGGAGAACTACCAGTAAACCAATTTCTGGTGAACAACTACCATACAATATTTTGACTGGTTTGTCTTATAGGATCTAAATGACCAATGTCCATGAAATGATGCGATGGCCATTCTGACTGATCCTAATAACACCCTGTCGATTCATCATTCAAATGGGCTCAAGTGCAGCTCTCCAACTATACATTAGAAGTATTGACAGATTCAGTGCAAGTGCATTGTAAGCACTGATAAAGCACTATGATCCAAAATTGGATTAACATTACCAGTTACTGAATCAGGAACCATGTTTAGTTCAGGATGGGCAAAATCTATAAACTGTGATCAGGGGCATGAGAAATCCAGAATAAAATGAAGTATATCATAATTACTTATGTTTGTCACTGGCATTGTGTGGCCTGTTTTGGTTTTGGTTTTGGTTTTGGTGTGCAATGCTATAGCAAGAATATTAGCTGGTGTCCTTCCTGCTATGGGTGTATCAAAAACACACAGAGACAGAAACCAGTCCAGTGAAGTTTTTTTTCAACACAGGTATACATTAGGACAGTCAACATATAATTTAGGCTTTTGTACAGTAATTATGATTTCGTATTCTTAAAAAAAGATTCTGTATAAGGTTTTGAACATTTTGTTATTCATGTCGACCTGTGCACTTTACAATGCAGTGGCCCAGCCCTTTCTGTTAGTATATCAATTACATATGAGAAAAATCATATAGAATTAATGAAATAAGAATTTATATTCCTTATACAATGACATCTCAGTGTTGATAAGTCACTTATACGCAAACCCACTGAGAAATTTTCAATCCTTGTGGCCTACTTGCACACTCCAAGGGCACTTCATTGCATCGGCAGAGGTACTCTTGTTTACTGCAGATGTCCGTGTTATCTCTGTACATAGGTCCTCTTCACTATAAAGGAACAGGCTTAAGTTTTTAAAACGAATCACTGTCTTTCTGCAAAATCGGTCTCAAAAAGTGAGGGTATCTGTGGATGGTTAAGGACCCAGAGATGGCTCGAGGGGGGCCTATGAAAAAAATATTATTCAGATTGTACATTTTCCAGGGCAGGAGACTCAATATATGGATGTGCCAGTTGACACAAACGTGTAATCATCTCAAAATACCAAAATAATGTTAAATGAACAACAGAGGAACTCGCTTACTTGAAACTAGTTTAGAATTGAGATATATTTAGAGGAAGTGAATATCCACCACCTTTCTGCTGTTTTCACAGTATAGGAAATGTAAAATCACTTGTGTGTGAAAATACTGAAATGTTGCATTCATACGCTGGGAAATCATTTCCACTATTACTTGCATTCTGGCAGAAATAAGAGGCAGTCAAGTGCACCCTTAGCATCCCTAGCTTACATGGCGTGTCAGGTAGATTATGGTCATTCCAGTGCTTTGCGCAAAAACTACTGTAGCCAACAAAGTACCACGTAAAAACAGGCGTACTATGAGCATACTATGAGCACGTGAGAGAGCACCCCCCTTTGAATTCGTCGCTATTAAACGGGTTAGTAACTCTTGACAGTTTGGCAAGAGCTTTAAAATGTTTGCGTTTCAGTGAGCCTCAATACCAGAGTCAGACATGCAGAAACGGAAGAGAAGATTCCACAATGGCAGTTTCAGGTTACAGGCGAGCTCCGTTCCAACCTCTAAATATCCTTCCCCGGGATACAGTAAAGAGCCGGTGCGTTAAAGGAGCCGCCGCTCAAGGTGATCCATGAACCATGATCAGTTTCTCATCTTAAGCTCACACGTTCACCTAAACCTTCGCGCATCTAGTTTAGGAACCAACAGTGGCATTCCAGGCGTCGTCCCCATTATCATTTTATTCTAAGGGTCTTCCCATCCTGTATAATTAAAATGCATTCCACAGCCGTGTGCCCATCATTCATCCTCCTTTAGCTATAAGTCGAATCTACATACTTCTTAAGAGACAGTGAACTGATATAAGGGCTGCGAGCTACTCACGTGTGCGCTCCAGAGTTAATTAAAGCAGGTTCCTGTCACAGGAGCGCAAAAGAATCCGACGCATGAGCATTCCCACGATCTTCGCTCGCATGCAAATCGTGATTCCGGATAGTTTCGCGCTGTGAGTGAGTGCAGGCAGGAACCTATAGACGCGTTCCTATTGTAGATGCTGCCCGAGTGAGGTGGCCGCGGTGCGTCGGTTTAAGCGCTGATCCGCATTTGTCCTCTATGAGAAGGAAGCATGGCACACACACAGTCCCGCACACGCTAACTCAAACCTCTCTCTTTCATATCCGAGTGCGCATGGATTCGGCTGCAGGGGGGAACCAGGTGGAAAGTGCTGATCGTTTACGATCGTTAGGATTCTCCAAAGAGAGATGGAGAGAGAGTGCAGAATAAAAATGGGGAGGGAGGGGGCATCCGGGGAGAACCTCCTCTCTACAGCCTACCCCGTACCCAGAAGCAACTCATCCATAAAACTATACAAGTCACTCAGAGTCGTATTGCATTTTGGAATATGGGAGATTATGCAGGCTGCATTTATGTGCAGCGCCTCTTGGCACACATCATTCCGGGAAACGCTGATCATCAGCACACCAGGCCGGATACCTCTTTATGTAACAGACAGCTGGACGCTACCCAAAATTCCATTCAAATAGCACGCATGGTACAGTGCTGTCTGTGTGCGTGTGTGTTTGATGCTGGCTGCTGTGTGCTTCCTCTGGACGTCGTCCTCTGGACCAAAATACTGCAGTAAAGCGTCAGTCTATGAAACTGATTTACTGAATCGTGAGAAAACTCCCCTGCTTTCCTGCCCTTCTCCTCACTAACCTTCAGTGTGTCTACTGTCTATCATGTCTAATTTTTAACACATTAGAAGACGATTCAGAGTGCTATGCACTCCAGCACCACACCCGTGTGACATGGTTTTCCTCTCAAATATGACCTCCTGTAACATCAAACATTGGACTTCCATGCGTTTAAAGGGAGAACAGTGCATTTTAGGGGGAGACCGGCCCGAGTGAAGGTGGTGCACGAGTGGGACAGCTAAAATATCTGGCACGTTCTGGTGGTGGAACGTTGTGTAAAGCATACGAAAGTGGTAGCTAGCCAAATCTGCTATTTCCGCAAAGTATGCACGCATGTCAAAGTTTGCGGCACCTGTCCCACTCTATGCGTAGCCTAACGCACATTTCGACACGCACTCATTTCAAGTCCTTCCATTCCAGGCCAACACCCTTGTACACTCTCTCACACTTTTTCACTACTGAAATATGGCACTGCTGGATTTTCAAGCATCTCCTGGAGTCGTTGCTCGATGTCCTGACTCCAAGCTGTCCGCATCTGTGTGCTGGAAAAGATGCTGAGCTCTGAGAGATACAGAGGGAGAGACTGACTGCTCTGCGGCAGAAGTGTCCGACAGCACACATGCGCCAGGTGCCTCGTACCAACCCACTAAAAACACTCGTTCTGCAATCAAGAAAAAGTCTACTTACTTTTATTCCGCATTAAGAGAGATCCGTACAGGTGTCGTGCTGCTAAGGATGCTGAATGGACCCGGGAGGGACTGCGGATGTCGCCATATTGTTGCTGCTATCTTCCTTCCCAGTGCGTGCGGCCAAGCTGCATAATTGATGACTCTCAGCAAATTCTTAGGGAGCGTCTGCAAATACCTAATTCCCTCACTGTAATCTCTAAATCATTCACCATAGTACTTCTCAATGAGTTCAGTAAAGGCTGTTTTTCAGGCAGCCCATCGAGTCATTCCTATGCATGTATTTAAGTTTTCCATTTGGTTGACTTAGCTACATTGTACTTCCACAAGGTAAATTAAAGTCATAAAAGTGATATTCATACGTTATCTTAATTAGCATCAATTAATTAAGCATCTCTTTCTGGACCTCGTTTTAGTTTAATACAACCCTAACATTATTGAGGTTGGCCAGTTGTGTGGTGGTAAGGTTTGATGTCACTTTCTTTCCAATTCATCCCAAATATGTTCAACAGGGATGAGGTCTTCTACATCAAACTCAGGAAATCATTTCTCTATGAACCTTACTTTGAATATGAGGGTTATCGTCATGTCAAAATAAGAAAAGGTTTTGAAAGACGTGAGACCATGAAAACAGTCCCAGAACCCTATGCCTACACCTGGAAACTTTGCAGTTTGCAGATATTATGCTAGACAAATGTAGCATTCTAGCAACTGTCAAAAACAATATATGTTTATATGTTTACCTACAATGACAAGCAATTAATCGTCCATTGGCAGTACAAATCTAAAACCCCAAATCAGAAAAAGTATAGGGACGGTATGTACATTATTATTTTATTATGATTTGATAAAAACGCAGTGTTTCTTTATAATTATTCTTTGACATCTATTTCATTGCAAACAGTATGAACCCAATATATTACAAGTTTTGTCTGGTCAACTTCATTTCATTTGCTAATATGCATCCATTCCTGCATTTCAGGCCTGTAACACATTCCAAAAAAGTTGGGACAGTAAAGCATTTACTACATTTGAATGTTGCCATGCTTCCTCACAACATTTTTAAGATGTTTTGACACTGAAGATACCAAGTGATGAAGTATTTCAGATGATGTTTTGAGAACACATCTTACGGTGAGTAACAGTACGGGGTTGTCGTAGTCACATTTTTCCTTTCAAAAGTCTCCAAACATTCTCTATTGGTGAATGGTGAGAGTCTGCAAGGCAGCCCAGTCGCTCTTCATGCCTTTGTAATGTGTGCATAAGTTGTTTTGCATTGTCTTGTTAAAAAATGCATGGGCGTCCCTGGAAAAAATGTTGTCTTGAAGGAAGCATATGTTGCTCTAAAATCTCAGTGAACTTTTCTACATTAATGCTGCCATCACATAATGTAAATTAGTCTTGTCAAGGGCACTGACACAACCCCATACCATGACAGATCCCTGGCTTTTAGACTTGTTGCTGATAAAAATCTGGATGATCTTTTTCATTTTTGGTTCAGAGCACACGGTGTCCATTTCTTCCAAATAAGATCTGGAATACTGATTCATCTCTCTACAATACACATTTGATAGTTCATCTCATATGCCTTCTAGCCCAGAGAATTCGACGCAGCTTCAGGACATTGTCAACATAAGGCTTCTTTTTTGCACTCTAAAGTTTTAAATGGCATTTGTGAATGTGAATCCATATTGTAGTGCTTGACAAAGGTTTGCCAAAGTAATCCCTTGCCCATGTGGTTCTCTCAGCAATTGGTGAATGACAATTCTTGATGCAGTGCTGTCTGAGGGATCAGAGATCATGGGTCTTCACTTTAGGCTTGCACCCTTGTCCTTTACCCATTGAATTCCCCCAGATTCCTTGAATCATTTAATAATATTTTGCACTGTAGAGGGAGAAGCATGCAAATCCCCTTCCAGTCTTTCTTTGAGGAACATTTCAATAATATTCTCAGGCATTCGCTGACAAATTTGAGAGCCTCTATCCAGTCTCAGCCTTTCATGGATTTCTGATTTGGGGTTATGTAGTACAGCAGTAATGCTTAATGTTGCACAATGTTGTCTTGTTTGTGACTGCTTTGTCATGAACAACTACTCAGGCAAACTGGGTAAATTATAAATATAATAAATATATAATACATTAGGAGGTCAGAAGGCACTGTGGTTTAATGTGTTAGCCCACCACCACAGGCATTCGGGTTCAAGTGACTGATCAGGCATCACATGCAGAGACAGTTGGCCATGTCTAGGGGATTATCAGTGCTGCAGCAGCACCCATGTGAAGACGTTTGGCTGTCTTCTCTGGGATAGGCACCAGACCAACTTTGACCCTGACCAGGACAAGAAGTGATAAAACATGATAAATAATAAATACACATACAAAATTGACATTACATAAGTTAGCCACCATGGATAGCAGGTCATTTAGTGTCTTTGCACCACAGTTCTGGAAACCTTCAGACTATCTATGACATCTCCTCTCTGACCTCATTCAAATCCCAAATTAAACCTCAAGAGGCCTTCTGTAGCCTTCTGCTTTATGTGCTGTATTCAAGAAAGAAAATTACATCAAGCGAGATGGAAATGAAGCCATTTTTGGAACGCAATTGCCTGCATTCTGGTACAAAACTACAGAAATATTGTATATAAAGCAGAACAGAACTGTAATGTACTATGCTCTGATTCAGAAAAGCAGGAGCAACAACTGTTTCAAATAAGGCATGTGCACTGCTTATTTCAACAGCACATTTCTCAGGGTTAGTTTTTTCACAGTCAAATGCTGCAGCAATACATATAAAATGATATATTTTAAACATAAATGGTTTTGGATGAAAAAACAGAAAGCCCATTGCTTACTGATAATGGTGGGTAATGTTTAAGTAGGTTTGGTTTTATTTCTTTATACAAAATTGACAATTATACACTCTTAAGACACTGCTTTCATGTAAGACATTGTCAATTTAAATTGAAATACAACTTATGTCATTTAGTATCAAAGTTTGGTTTGAAACATCATTGCAAGATATGCTGATACTAATAATACATCCTATTGTTTTAGGACCTAACCTCTTAGAGAACATTCATGTAATTTTTGTAATAGAGTAAGTGTTGAGACCTGCTTTGCTGAGACGCTCAAACACTCTGTGGAGGTGTTGGAAAAGTTACACAACTGTTGTAGAATACACTACAATGTCATCGATGTAGACAAAACCATTTCCCTTTAGCATACCCAGAACAAATTTCATCAGCTGCGGAAATGATGTTGCAGCTTTCTTAAGTCTTACACTTGAATGACAGTTATTGGGATGCTTCAGGTTCAAGGCCTACCAGTCAAAAGCTTCCGGTAGTCTATACAAAATCTTACACTCCCGTCCTTCTTACATGGGAGTCGCATAAGTGGATGATCTATTGATTCCCATCTGCAGCATGTTGTGTAATTTCTGTTCAATAAAGTCTCATGAACAGTTGTCACCACCGCCGTGAGTTGGGAATGGGAACAAGTGCCCTACTGGTAGGGGATAGATGGGTTTGTAGTAATCTAGAATAAGTCCAGCTGACCGTGGGAAATCCAGGTCAGTGACAATAGAACCATAGACAGCGCTGCCTTGAGTTGGGAAAGGTAACATGTGCCCTCCTGGTAGGGGATAGATGGGTTTCTGGTAATCTAGAATGAGTCCAGCCGACTGTGGGAAATCCAGGCCAGTGGTAAATGGGAAATACCAGATCTTGGAAGCTCATGAAATAAAAAAGTGTGATACAGGTGAAAAGTATCAAGCTCACAGTTGAGTTCGACTACTCCCTTGGCAGCTTGAGTAGGGCCATTAGCCAGGAGGAAGGTTCCCCCCACTAGACCTCTACTGGTAAAGAGTTTTTTTTCCCGCCCTCTGCCAAAATTATTCTCGTATTGATGAAAAAGTGATCCCTGTGTCCACTGGAGATAATAATTGTTGTCCATACACGATGAGTGATAATCTCAGTCTGTAACATACTGTAATACGTTATTGTAGGTGGTTTCATTTTTTTTTTAACCATTAAGTGACTGAGAAATTTCATCAGTGGCATCTTTTTGTACTTTGTTCTAATAGCTCTTCACAGCAGACAAGGCTCATTCTACCAGTGTGCCAATTCTCATCAACTCATCTAATGCTAACAGCAGCCCTCAGCAGACCCAATGGGTGCAGTTCTTCAGAATGACCAGGAGCATTCTTTTTCTGACATCTTCATGGCACCTAAAACATAAAGACAGTATGGGAATAGAAGATAGCTTTAATCTGTGACCAGGTCTTAATGGTTTCTTTTCAGCTTTACACTAGTCCTTGGCAGTACCTGCCAATGCTGCGGTAATGACAGTCAGGATCTCAAAGAGGGTTGATTAGCTAGAAATTCCTCACATTTTTCAATGAATCCAACAGAATCCACATCCTCACTTGGGAAACTCCAGTCTGAACTCCACGGGTGTACCAGATGACTTGTCGAAGGTTAGTGTAGAGCCTGAGAGCCTGGTTGAAGATTTAGTGGGAAGTGAGTGGATGCTCAGGGTGTGGGAGATTTGGGTATGTTTGGTGTCTTCTCTCCAACAACATGTCTATTGTCACAAAACTGTCCAGCACAGATTTTCCTAATTTCTTACACTTCTAAATCTACAATGTTCTGGAACTTTTTATTCCGTCTTTTGAGAAAGAACACCAGTTTGTATTCAATTACTTTATCCTGCTGTTACAAACCTGCTCTTCAGACTTGCAGAAGTCTTTTACAATTACAGTGCACACTTTCTGGAGCACAATTTCTAGGATACTGACTCTCGATTCCAAAGCCTGTATTTTCTCAGACAAGCTCATGTGACTTCTTTTCATGTGGGAAAGCAGAGGTGGCAGTGTAGATTCTTTTTAACCCGCTTCTTGGGCTGACCCAAAATCTCTCCATCCTCTTTCAAGTCAAAGTACAGTTGACTGGTTAAATCTAAACAAACTAAACAAATAAGAGTTAAAATGCAGGTAAGACTTTTTGTTAGTGTTTACATCTGTTAGTTCAGCTGCTGAGTCATTACACTAAGGTTTAAGTGTTAAACAGAATTTGTAAAACATAATGTATTTTCCGTGATCATAAACCTAATGATATCAGAGAGTCTATTCATTCATTCTACCTATTTAGTCGCGTCCGACCCTTGGATACTCCATAGACCAGTCTGATACTGATCCACAGAGTTTCACAGTGATGGTTTTTACAGAGCAGGTCATAAGGTATTTCTCCAACCCATCGTAGGGCACATACACTCACACACTCATACGCACTTTAGAAACACCAATCAACCTAACACGCATGTCTTTGGAATGTGGGAGGAAACCAGAGTACCCAGAAAAAAACCACGCAGACAGAGCCTAGAGTCAGGATTGAAGTGGGGATCTCGGAGCTGTGAGGCGACAGTGCTAACCACTGCACCACCATTCTACCCAGACAGTCTATAGCCCCCCATTTTTACTCACTTAAGAAAAATATCATAATACTTTGTTTAGTTTTCATAGGGTTTTCTAACATTTTAAACATAAACGTGAACGTAACTACATTACCACTACGCAAAGTTAAAAAATTCTGCATCAATAGTTTTCTTGAAAAGTACCAGTAAATTAATTCGTCAATTAATTAATTAATTAAATGGGTGTCCGTTGGCTCCATCTAGTGGTTTTATTCAGAAATAGATTTGGAGCTGTTTTAATGACTTTGCATTTCTCGCCAGAGTTGCTTCTCAAACTCAAGAGAGGTGATTGGTTACAGCTATAAGGAAAGTATTCTGAACGTTTATGCTATTGCTGTATTGTTGTATAGACATTGCAGTTAACAACAGAAATGTCTCTCTATCCTTCAGATGAACATTACTGATGCTGAATACAGTAAAGCTACAATCATAACTATAGTAACAAAGCAATGATGAGCAATGAAGTAAATGATCATGAATATGAAGCTAGGCCTAAATACTGAAAGCAATTAACTTGGACAGAGTATTAATGTGATACTTAAAATGATATACAGTGGTGCTTGAAAGTTTGTGAACCCTTTAGAATTTTCTATCTTTCTGCATAAATATGACCTAAAACATCATCAGATTTTCACACGAGTCCTAAAACTAGATAAAGAGAAGACAGTTAAAGAAATGAGACAAAAATATTATACTTGGTCATTTATTTATTGAAGAAAAAGACCCAATATTGTGGCAAAAGTATGTGAGCAGTGGCTCTATAATATTTGGTAATAATTATTTAGGTAAGTGTGTAGGAATTGGACTTTCTACAACACCAAATCAGAAAAGCTTCATTTCATTGGTTAATATACATACGATATGCACACACACACACACACACACACACACACACACACACACACACACACACACACACACACATATATATATATATATATATATATATATATATATATATATATATATATATATATATAGAGTAGATAGATAGATAGATAGATTTATTTATCACGTGTGAGTGTGTGTGTGTGTGTGTGTGTGTGTGTGTGTGTGTGTGTGTGTGCATATGTATATTAACCCAATGAAATGAAGCTTTCTGATTTGGTGTTGTAGAAAGTCCAATTCCTACACACACACACACACACACACACACACACACACACCACATATATAATATATATATATATATTCTATATATATATTATAGATATGATGTTATTTATTTATCCCGTGTGAGTGTGTGTGTGTGTGTGTGTGTGTGTGTGTGTGTGTGTGTGTGTGTGTGTGTGTGTGTTTCCTATAGTGTCAGATTTTTAGTTGCAATCAAGCAGTTCTTATTTATCTGCCTAGGGCCAGTGCGGTCTCACTGAAAATCTCAGGGGAAGTGTGCGAGGGCATGTTGAAAAGACATTTGAAACGAAGCTCCAGCAACAGCAGTCCATAAAGCAACTGCGCATGTTCGGTGGAACGTTCACGTTAGACAGAGATGGCGCTTCTTATGCAGCTTTGCGCTTTACTTGTCAATATTATCGTCTTTCCGCTGCACATAGCAGAAGCGGTCGGGCTTTACAAACTATACAAACGTGTATTTCCCTTCGTCGTGTACAAGATAACCTTCTCGTACAATGCTAAAATGAAGGAGAAGAAGCAAGAGTTGTTCCGCAGTTTGACTGACTTCAGTCCGAAACACGGACCGTTGCGCTTGCTGGAGATAGGCTGCGGCTCTGGAGCAAACTTCAAATACTATCCTCAAGGCTGCAAGGTGACCTGCACCGACCCCAACCCGCACTTCCAGCATTATCTCCAGCAGACCATGCAGGAGAATGACCATCTGCTCTATGACAACTTTGTGGTGACGGCTGGTGAAGATCTGGGCGCTATCGGCGAGAACTCTGTAGATGTGGTAGTTTGTACTTTGGTTCTGTGCTCGGTTACTGACCAGCGTAAAGTGCTGCAGGAGGTGAAAAGAGTGCTGAGACCGGTGAGTGCATTTACTGTCGTAGATCCATATGGGCAACGTGGCACAAATCCGATAATCTGTTCAGTGTCGTTTTGTTGTTGTTTTTATATCCGACCTGAAACACGTCTCCTAAGTGTTGCGCATGCGCAACAGAGCAACGCTTCTCGCGACCTACTCGTACTGAGGTAAACAATCGCAATGGAGTAACAGTAACAGGCACTTATTTAATGTCATGTTGAAAAGATTACGTTACTCGACCAAGGTCACGTCCTTGGTTTCTCTAAACTTCGCATTTAAGCTTTGTATTGTCCTTTGACCCTGCAGCCATGTCCTGCTGTGGCCGCGTTCGGCCATTAGCTTCTTTAGAGATTTGAGCGGTTGCCATATGTGTCTTCTAATTTTGCTTGCACATCGGCCCAGGCATCGGCCCAGGTATTTATGAGGTATTTGTTGTAACCTCTGCGCTTCGTCCCACAAAATGAAGTCACTGGTTGACGGATGAGGGTTTTTGAATTAATCTGAAATGAGTTCAGCAACCCCATAAGTCAGTTCAAATGTGTGACTGGTCAGCATTCAAAATTTCTTTTAGAAAAATAGGCTGATAGCATTTGCCCAAAAGGTGGCGCCCGAACTCATTGGAATTCCATATAACTATACATAAGCATCTAATTTTAACACGTGTTACTTTATACTTTCCCTATGCCGCCACAGAAAACCTTCCTCACTGTTGTCGTCCATTTTTCCTTCTCCTCAGTGTGCATTTATGGTAACATGTCGAGTTGGAATGAAGTCGTATGAATTGCGATCTGGCTTTTTTACTAGTGGTGTGCGATACTTACTGCCAAAAATTGGTATCTATCCGATACCGAGTAAATAGATGGCCATTATCGCCGATACTGATACTTTGTACTTCCAAAAGCTGATTATACTTTCATTTAAGCAAGAGCATTGTGTCATGATTTCTGAGGTGAATCCATCATCAATATGCAAAATCTGGATATATTTTCATGACCACTAAATGATTTTGTGATTTTTGCTTTGCTTAATTAGTTAATTATGTGCATGTTAAAACCCAGGACGGCAAAGTCTTTAGGCAAATACAAATATTTTTATTACTGTAATGAACTGAATTTGTACTATTGGAGATCACTGAATGTTTTAAAACTTACATTATTATTTTCTTCAGTCTGAGCATTTTGTTCAGAACTATTTATATAATAATTACATGATAATTAAAACAAATTATATAATATCGAAACAATTTATCTGCCATGCCACGCTCATACTCACTGCAGCCTACAAATGTCTGCTCCTAACGCCACTCAGTCACATGACCACATGACAACATAAACAGCAGAGCAGTGGAGAAGGAGTAAGGATGTGCTTGCAAGATGTGAAGGGAACGTTATTTGCACAGATGTCTACTGTTTTTGATGAAACGGGCATTTTTTCCATTCACACTGCCCCAAAGATAACATGTCACATGTGATGGAAAAAGATCAGATTTGTGCCACTTTTACCTGCTGTGTAAACGTAGCTTTAGTGGTGCAGTTCCCCACCCACCAATCTTCCTGCCTACTAAACATTTCTGATGTTGCTTTATTACTGTATGTTTTATAATAATAATAATAATAACAATAACAATAATAATAATAATTGTTATTGTTGTTATTATTATTCTTATTATTATAATTATTAAATACAATTGTTTTATTTTAATTAAAATATGTATAGCCAGTAAAATGTATGCAGCAAACTTAATATATTTTACTTTTTTTAAATGTATTAAAAAACGTGAAAAATTATTTGAGCTTGGCCTGACTTGCCTAAGGGAAAGATGAAAGATTAGGAAATTCAGGGTCGAGTGTAAGGACACTGTGTTCAGGAGGTTCACAATATTGCCACATGGCATTGAGATTCATTGAGGTAAGCAGCAGATACAGCAAATGCACAGGGTTTAGCCAATAACACAGTTATATTATGATTAATGTGTTATAACAGTACGACCAAATTTAAAATGACTGTATGCAGTGCATTATATGCAGCTTGGAATAATGGTGTTTACACATTTTATAGTACACTACATATCAAATAGAAGCCGTTTCGGCATAATGATTGCGTTGCTTAAGTATTTTTGATTCTTTGTGTGTTTAAGTTTGATTGGCTGAAAAGTAGAAGTTAAAAAGACCACCAAAAACTATTGGAGGCTACACTTAACTGGCATTGGCTCCCTTTTGGTGGTCCAATACTTGGTAGAGAAAGTACTTAAAATCCAGGGGTAGGACAGAAGACGGGCTATGGCTGTGCTTTTAGTGAAAGAAGACAAGAATAATTCCATTTTGCCAATTTGACAGATATGTTTTCTTTGTACAGCTTGGCATTGCAAGTAAATAAGACTCTCAGTCTCATAAAGGTCATAACAAATGGTTTTCAAGTTCTACAACACCACACATGCACTTCTTCCAGTTGCGTTCACTGTACCAGAAGCTTTTAAGTCAGAATTTTAAGTCACCAAAGAAACTTCCTAGGCCTCACCCTGGACAGTAAGCTAACATTCATCTTCCACATGGGGTCATTTAAAGCAAAGTGCCTTAAGGTACTGGACTGAGTAAGTATATTGGCAAACAGCAAATGGGAGACTTCCAAACTATATGAGTATACAGAACCCTACGCAGACCCAAGGCGCAAACAGACAAGAGGAACTTTTTCATAGTTCTTAAAATTCTGCCCCCTTTGTTGCGTTTGCACCTGAAGTGGGGAACGATTGTAGTACTTCTAATGCGCTGTATAGGGACTTATAAAATAAAGTGTAGACACAAATGGACCGTCAGTGGAGTTCAGGCATTACTAAGCCTATATGCAACAAAGGAGATGCAGTGCAATTTACAGTCGTATAAGGAAAATTTGCGTGGCTTGCGTCACGTCAGCTTCACACAACATTCCTACTGGATGTGCAAATGCAAACAAAAAAGTCCAGGAATGAATGTAGTTGTCAGTGAAGCTCCACAGTGTAGGGGGTAGTTGGGGGCATACTCCTCAGTATCCATCCCAACATGACAATTGATGGGACCAGGTCGTATATACTAGAGGCTGCATTGGGCATACAAGATTAAAGCACTTGTTTCTGATGAGAAGTGAAGGTGCCCTGCAGTGTGTAAAGCACTTGCACTGTTTACAGCCATGACATGCAGCAACTAACCGTGAGACCAACCATAAAGGAAATATTCAACCATAGCAGAGTCACTATGCATATTACTGTCATTAATAAAGTTAAAACTGCACATTTGACTGCCACCTTGACAAAATGTGAAACCATGCTGTGATGAGACGAATTGTACTTTGTCCCCTCGTCAACCAAAGAAATTGCACTTCATATCTGACTAGTTTGTTCTGGTCCCTTTGTACATGAGAAGCCATATATGTCACGCGCCACGGCAGCGCACACCGGGACACGGACCAACCAGGAAGCCCCACCGCGATCGTTCTGATCGCGTTCAGCTGTGGGGCTGCCTATAAAGGTGCGCCCGTGAGAGACGCTTACCGCGGGTTATTGATTATGCTGTCTCTATGCCGGTTGCGTCCCTACGCGCCTCGCCCTGACTTCCCGTCCTGGCTCGACTCAGTGGCATCCGCATTCCTCCGCGTTCGTCCGTGGCCGCCGTGTCTCGCATACTTCCAGGTATCGCTTCTTCTGTTTATTTCCATGTTTACTTTAGTTTCCACCCGTTTTGCTTTCCGGTTTAGTGTATGTTCCCTACCTGTTTTTGTTTTCGTTTTGCGCCCGTTTTCCGGTTTCGGCCTAGTTTGCTTTGCACCCGTTTTCGGTCCCAGCTGTTTTTCGTTCACTGTGTTTGCCTTTTGTTTCTGATCCTGTCAATAAATCCTCCCTTTTGTGAACCTGCGTTCGTCTTGCCTCAGTTCGCCTCCCGCCGTTACAGAATAACCCGCCAACATGGAGACGGCAGGTGTCCCCGATTGGTCATTTCTCCTCGGCCGTTTCAACGGCGATCCGGCCCAATGTCGGTCTTTCATTGACGATTTAATTCGTTTTTTCAGTTTAGTTCCATTTGAGACCGAGTATGCCAGGGTGTCACTGGTGGTTCTTCACCTGACTGGTGAAGCCCTTACCTGGGCGACTCAGCTGTGGCCGATGCTCCAGGCTGGAACCGTGGGGCAGCTCTTAGAGATGCTGGAGTTCGCTTTTTGCTCTCCACGGGGTGCCCCGGGCATCGAAGCCTCAGGTTTTGAACCTGTTCGCCCTGTCCGGTCTGCTCTGGTTGGCCAAGTGCTGGATCCCCAGCTTGCCACCAGCCGGACCAGTTTGATCAAGCGTCGGCAAGCACGGGTAACATCCAATACTTCGGTTTTTGGCCAGTCTTGTTCTAGATCCGAACCTCTAGTCAGTGATAGCCGCGTCTCTAACTCCTCTCGTCTCATATCCGACCCTCTAGTCGTGAACAGTCGTGCGTCAGACCACGTTGAGTTTTTAGTTGAGCATATGGCGTACAGGAGTTCTTTGCGCCTTCTGACCCCGCGTCTGAGCCAGACAGCTCCACGCTTGGGGATCATGCGCACCGGTCGTTGCCGCTGACCCCTGCGCATCGCTCTAGACCGGTTTCAGCGCCGCGATCGTCGGTTCCGATCCCTGCACCCCGGACTTACACAAAATGGACAGTCGCGGCACTCCCGTTCGTGCCTACTCCTGCACCACGGTCATTCATGCAAGTGGCTGCATCCAGGGCGTCAGCAGTTCCAGTTGTGGCATCCAGGGCGTCAGCATTCCAAGTGGCCGCATCCAGGGCGTCACAGTCCCCCATAGGCCGTGCACCTCGTCCCGAGCCCTTCCCATAGCCCGGCACTCGTCGAGGCCTTCCCAGAGGCCGTGCTACTCGTCCGAGGCCCTTCCCAGAGGCCGTGCACTCTTCCGAGGCTTCCGAGGCCGTGCACATGCCGAGGCCTTCCCAGAGGCCGTGCACCTCGTCGAGGCCTTCCCAGAGGCCGTGCACTCGTCCGAGGCCTTCCCAGAGTCCCGTGCACTCGTCCGAGGGCCTTCCAGAGGCCGTGCACTCGTCCGAGGCCTTCCCAGAGGCCGTGCGCCTCGTCCGGAGCCTTCCCCAGAGGCCGTCACTCGTCCGAGCCTTCCCAGAGGCCGTGCACTCGTCCGAGGGCCTTCCCAGAGGCCGTGGCACTCGTCCTAGGCCCTCCCAGAGGCCGTGCACTCGTCCGAGGTGCCGTTCCCAGAGGCCGTGCACTCGCCCGAGGCCTTCCCAGAGCCGTGCACTCGTCCTAGGCCTTCCCAGAGGCCGTGCACTTCGTCCGAGGCCTTCCCAAGAGCCGCCCGTCCTTCATAGGCCCTTCCAGAGGCCGCCCGCTCACCAGAGGGCCCCTTTCCAGAGTCCCGCGCTCAACATAGGCCTTTCCGAGGCCCGCGCGCTCAACAAGCCTTTCCAGAGGCCGCCGCGCTCAACAGAAGGCCCTTCCAAGGCCGCATGCTCCACGTATGACCCTTTCAGAGACTGTCTCCTCCACGGGACCCTTTCTGAGACGGACTGTCTCCTCTAGTGGAGACCCTCCTGTCTTCGACCCCGGCTCTCCGGCAGCTCGTCCCCGCCCCGCTCTCCAGCATCTCGTCGTCTACCCCGCTCTCCACCTCTTGTCGTCGACCCCCGCCCTCTCCATCCTCTTTGTCGTCGGACCACCGCCGCTACGCCCGCCTCTGTCGTCGACGCCCGTCTCCGCCCGCCATCCTCTTTCTTCTACCCCGCTCGCCCGCCGCCCGCTGCTTGCCGTCCCCCCTCCTAGGTCCGCCGGCAAGAAGACCTCCGGAGGCGAAGCAGCGTCCAAGTTCCCTTTTTGGGAGGCCTAGCTCCGCTCACTCCTTGGGGGGGGGGGTGGCCTCTGTCCATGCGCCAACGGCGCGCTCACCGGGACAACGACCAACCATTGAAGCCCACCGCAATCGTTCTATCGCGTTCAGCTTGTGGGCTGCATAAAGGTGCGCCCGTGAGACGACTTTTACCGCGGTTATTGATTATGCTTCCCTATGCGGTTTCGTCCCTACGCGCCTAGCCCTGACTTCCCTTCCTGGCTCGACTCCGTTCAGTGGCAATCGCTTCCCCCGCTCGCAGCCTCAACTGTCGTCGACCCCGCTCGCCAGCCTCTCGTCGTCGACCCCGCTCGCCCGCCTCTCGTCGTCGACCCGCTCGCCAGCCTCTCCGTCGTCGACCCCCGGCTCGCCATCCTTCGTCGTCGCCCCCGCTCGTCCCTCCGCTTCGTCGTTCGACCAAGCCCCATCTCGCCTCCGCTCTTCTCGCCCCCTGCCGAGATCCTACGCCCCGCCCCCCAAACCACCTCCTCGCCCCTCGTGTCTTCTTCTCCCTGCGTCTCTCCTGCCTCTTTTCGTCGTCTCCGCTTGCCAGCCGGCAACCGCCGTCGGGCAATTCCCCGGGATCGACTAGGGTCGCAAAAATCAAAAAACCAAAACTCCGCCCCCCAAGCCCTTCAAGACTAACCGTCGCAAGCTTGAAATGAAAAATGCTAGAAGAACTAAAGACATTGAAAGAAGAAAAGGAACTAGAAAAAAAAAAAAGAGGCAAAAAAAAAATGAAAAGAAAAAATAAAAAAGAGGGGTGAGAGGCGAGAGAAATACTACCAGAAGTGGGTCCCGGGGGATAAATAATAATGGCTAGTATTGGACTTGACGACTAAAATGAAGACATAGGCTAGGAGCGAATAAAAACTAGCTTGGTGAGAAAATAAACGTTCGCATTCGGTGCGAGTGGCACGCGCCTTTGAGAAGGTAAGAGCAGCCCCACAACGGACGCGGAACAAACCGATCAATACCTAAATGCTCATCGCTCCCTGGTGTGTGGGGGGGCGTGCGTGTGCATGGTATGGTGCCAGTTGTTTCCTTCTCTTTTCCTCTTCTGCTGCTGTGGGTGTTCGTCTTCACCGCTTCCTTCTCCTCGCTGTCATGTGCGCGCATAGCACAGAAAGCAAGCCACACCCAAGACCTTTTCCGAGACAGAACGGCACCAAGCACGTCTCACGAACAACCGGACACCTCGCGAAGTCCGCTCCCTCTCGCACATCGCCTCTCGTCAGTCTGTCTTGCGGCTGCTGATCCCATTAAAGGTGCGCCCGTGAGAGACGCTTACCGCGGGTTATGATTATGCTGTCCTATGCCTGTTGGCATCCCTACGCGCCTCGCCCTGACTTCCGTCCTGGCTCGACTCCGTTCAGTGGCATCCGCATTCCTCCGCGTTCGCCGTGGGTCCGCCGTGTTCTCGCATACTTCCCAGGTAATCGCTCATCTGTTTATTTCCGTGTTTTACTTTCGTTTCCACCCGTTTTGTGCGTTCCGGTTTAGTGTATGTTACCTACCTGTTGAATTGTATTTCATATTTTGCGTCCTGTCAATAAAGATCCTCCCTATTTGTGTAAAAACGTCGTTCCGGATCTCGCCTCAGTTCGCCGCGAACACTGCAAGTTGACAGGAAAACTATATAAAAACTCCACATAAAAAATGATGAAATGATATATAAATAAGAGGGGGATAATGTGTGAATGGTAAGATGGTAGGATGATGGTGTGTGATGTGAGGTAAGAGAATGTGTTGTGGTTTGTGTTGTGTTTGGTGGTGTGTGGTGTTGTCTATAATATATATATATATATCTATATATATATAGTATATATATATATCTATATTATATATATATTATATATATATATATATATATATATATATATTACACACACATACACACACTCCAATCAGTCAAAACATTCAAACTGCACAGAGACTGAATAATAAATAATGCTATTTATTATATATTAGGCAATAAGTGAAGAGTTGGTTCTTGTGGTCGGATGTGGTGTAATGGGAGAGAAACATTTAGGAGTAAAGACCTGAGCGACTATAACAAGGGACAGTTTGCTGTGGTCAGACCACTGTGTCTGGGCTTGTGAGCCAGCAGTAGTGAACATCTGACAGTGGTCCAATGAGCGACAAACCAGCCACAGGGCGTTAGATATGGGTGAGAAATTTCCATCATTTTTAATAGGAAAGTATCTAGTGGCATATTCAGTTCACCCTACCTCTTGTCCTAACACTTCTGCACATAATAAGAATGTGTATCTCTCAATCATTGATGTTAGCATGGTGTTAAATAAAGCTAAAATTTTCCAATAATTAGACTCTGAATGAAACAAAAGTATAGGGCATGGACTGATAGAAGGGAAGTCGTAAGTGAAAGTGCATCTGGTTGCCTGTGGAGCAACCCCTTAAAAGGTAATACCAAAGAAGGTTTATATAATATCCAAGAGGATCAATGGGAGCTTCCACTTGTCTTATTAAATAAGGACATACAGTGCCTTACAAAAGTATTCAGCCCCCTTGAACTTTCCAACCTTTCATATAAAGATATGAAATTGTAAGTTTTTGTGAAAAATCAACAAGTGGGACACAATCATGTAGTGGAACGAAAATTTATTGGATATTTTAAACTTTTTTTTAGAAATAAAAGACTGAAAAGTGGGGCGTGCAAAATTATTCGGCCCCTTTACTTTCAGTTCAGCAAACTCACTCCAGAAGTTCAGTGAGGATCTCTGAATGATCCAATGTTGATCTACATGACTGATGATGATAAATAGAATCCACCTGTGTGTAATCAAGTCTCCGTATAAATGCACATGCTCTGGCTTTGGTTGATAGTCTCAGAGTTCTGTTTAAAGCACAGAGAGCATCATGAAGACCAAAGAACACACTAGGTAGGTCTGAGATACTGTTGTGGAGAAGTTTAAAGCCGGATTTGGATACAAAAAGATTTTCCCGACTTTAAACATCTCAAGGAGCAGTGGTGCAAGTGACAATTGGTAGTGGAAGAGTACAACTAACTGCAAATCTTACCAAACCCGGCCGTCCCTCTAAACCTTCGCTCAACAAGGAGAAACTGATCAGAGATGCAGCCAGATGGCCCATGATCACTCTGGATGAAAACTGCAGAGATCTACGCTGAGGTGGGAGACTTTGTCCATAGGACAACAATCAGTCCGTACACTGCACAAATCTGGCCTTTATGAAAGAGTGGCAAGAAGAAAGCCATTTCTTAAAGATATTCCCTAAATGTTTGCCACACTCCACCTGGAGACACACCACACGTGGAGAAGTGGCTTGGTCAGACGAAACTTTTGGCCACAATGCCAAACGTTATTTTTTGCGTAAAGCAACACAGCTCATCCACCCTGAACGCACATCCCCAACTGTCAACATGGTTGTGGCAGCATCATGGTTTGGGCCTGCCTTTTCTTCCGCAGGGACAGGGAAATGGTTAAATGTGGGAAGATGGATGAGCCAAATACAGGACCATTCTGTAAGAAAACCTGTTGGAGGTCCCCCTGCAAAAGACCTGAAGACTGGGACGGAGATTTATCTTCCAACAAGACAATGATCCAAAACATAAAGCAAAATCTACAATGGAGTGGTTTCAGCAAATAAACATATCCAGGTGTTAGAAAAGCCAAGTCAAGTTCAGACCTGAAGCCAATCGAGAATCTGTGGAAAGATCTGCAAACTGCTGTTCACAAACGCTCTCCATCCAACCTCACTGAGCTCGAGCTGTTTTGCAAGGAAGAATGGGCAAACATTTCATTCTCTCGATGTGCAAAACTGATATAGACATACCCCAAGCGACTTGCAGCTGTAATCGCAGCAAAAAGGTGGCGCTACAAAGTATTAATGCAAGGGGGCCGAATAATTTTGCACGCCCCACTTTTCAGTTTTTTATTTCTAAAAACGTTTAAAATATCCAATAAATTTCGTTCCACTTCACGATTGTGTCCCATTTGTTGTTGATTCTTCACAAAAAATTACAATTTCATATCTTTGTTTAAAGCCTGAAATGTGGCAAAAGGTTGAAAAGTTCAAGGGGGCCGAATACTTTTGCAAAGCACTGTATCACTGCTATAATCTTTTATTTAAGCCTCATTAAAAACAAGGGGTTCACATACATTTGCCACTCACTAATATGTAATATTGGATCATTTTTCTCAATAAATAAATGACCAAGTATAATATTTTTGTCACATTTGTTTAACTGGGTTCTCTTTATCTACTTTTAGGACTTATGTGAAACTCTGATGATGTTTTAGGTCATATTTATGTAGAAATATAGAACATTCTAAAGGGTTCACAAACTTTCAAGCACCACTGTACATTGCCTCAAGGTGCGAGAATGTGAATGTAATGCCCTGTAATGGGTTAGCATTCTTTCCAGTGTGTCTAATGTTTCCAAAATTTGAGACCCACCATGACCCTGATGGATGAAGCAGTTACTAAACATGTTTAAATGAAAATGCAGTATAATGCTTTAAAACAAGTAATTCACATTCGAACTGAGTTAATCAAAAACCAGGAAAAAATTACATCGTTCTGCTTGTATCAAGCAGAGGGAGAATGCAGTAGTGGTTGTAAAGTTAGTCTGGAAGGCAGGGATTTTTATTTTTTTTTTAAACTGTTGTGTATTTCACAGGACTATTTATCAGTGTGTTCTTACAGTAGACCGTGGTTAAATGGCAATTGGGAATACCTTGACCTTTCTTTCTTTGCTTCAGGTGACAGAATGGTACTGAAAGTGAGCGAGGGACAGCTCTGTGAATACTACATGCTTTGTCTCAACATGCTACATTTATTACAGTTGCACTAATAATTCTTAATTTACAGGGTGGGGCATTCTTCTTTTTGGAGCATGTGGTGGCTGATACATCAAGCTGGACGTACTTCTTTCAGCATGTCTTTCAGCCTTTCTGGTACTGAACACACACATTTGGATTGCTGGAGTTATGCTCTTCTATGTACGGTCTTGGGCAAAAAATAAATGGGCGAGAACCAAAATTGAAAACTTAGTGTTGTTCCATGGCTTCAAATGGCTTCAAACAGTTGCCTAGTTAGTTTGTGTTTTAATGTGAGACCAAATTCTCTATAGGGTTCAAATCTGGGCCAAAGCATGAGCCTGGTGGCATCTTTTAAGTAAAAAAGATATTGGAAGATTTAGAACACCCAGACATGTTTGAGGTTTATACATTTTAAACATTTAAATATTTTCATGATTACCTGTTCAAGAAGATTATGTAAGTGTTTCCAGCATGTGTTTAATATGTATTACTGATAGGTAAGTAACTATGTATAATTGAATAATTGCAGTTCAAAACCACATATGCAAACCACATTAAAATCTACTATCATCTGAAGAATTACATACAATCCTGCTTTCAAACATGGGTCATACCATAGCTGTGAAGTGAATTACCAAAGTAAAGATGAA
Source organism: Ancistrus triradiatus (assembly GCA_025084515.1). Lineage (NCBI taxonomy): Eukaryota > Metazoa > Chordata > Actinopteri > Siluriformes > Loricariidae > Ancistrus > Ancistrus triradiatus. The sequence continues at coordinate 573,618 of JAJAGP010000227.1, forward strand.
TGCCAATGACCACAGTTTTTTAAAGATCGTTAGTTGGTAATCTGCCACAGATTACCAGGTTGATGTTGTGGCCTGGTCACAGTACAAATTTGAACCCTATAGAGAATATTTAGTCTCGCATTAAATACAAACTAGCCGGAAAACATATTTTCAACTACTCACCAACTGCTTGAAGCCATTTTCATTGAGGAGTGGAGCAACACTAATTTAGCAATTTTGAGTTAGATTAAGGGTATACTCACACTAGGCAATTTGGTACCCGAGCGCAGTTCGTTTGGGTATTGAGTGCTCCCAAGCATACGGGCGTGTTTCAAAGGGGTGGGCCAGAGTACGATTCGCTGGACTCCAGCACGGTACATGTGTAGCAAATATGTCGCATGGGCGCGAATGGGGAGGGGGCAAACGCGCACCAGTGCGGTTCAAGGCAACCGTGCTCAGTGTGAGTACACCCTTAGTCTCCTGAGTTTTCCCCCACCCAGGAGTGAACATGTGGATAAGCTGCATTACATTTGTATTGCGTTCTGTGCTGGAGTGGTGCTCTTCTGTTTAAGTATGTCCATGCTGCTTGTCTTCCTTGGGTGTTACAGGGTCTATTTTGGAGATGGATGTGAGACTACTCGTGCTACCTGGCAGCACATAGAGGAAGCTGGTTTCTCTGAGCTGAAGCTGAGCCACATTCAACCACCATTGTTTTTCATGATTAGGCCACATATCACTGGCCGCGCTGTGAAATAATGCCAGCTCATTCAGACACAAGTTTTTCTTTGGAAATATAAAAAAGATGAGGTAACTCCCTATTATTTCAATGACTGTGTTTAATCGTGTTCTGCAGAGGTTTCCAAGCAGTGCATTTTTGATCACCAATAACAAGTTACAAAAAGCTATGAATTTTCAAAAAATGGCTATAATGGTTTTCCACTGGGTGGGCACATGAATCCTCTGAGTGAGCAATGCCAATCCTATCCCACCCATAGACATGCCCCTGTACACAGCGGTGTGTAAGGTCATCTAGGCTATAGTAGCACTCGCATACTGATAAGCCACTTTTAAGCAAGGCACATTTATACCTAGTATTAGTCATTGTGATAAAGCATTTCAAAAGTTCTTTTGACTGCTAATGTGCTTAGTGTAATTGTAATGCAGCATGCATGAATGTTTTGGAGTAGCGAAGTTAGATTATTCCTGTTTCTTTCAGTAGAATTTTTAACATGCCCTTGCCAACTTTGCCTCACTATTTCCCCTTGTTGGAATCCCTGATGCCATCTTAAGGGCCATTACATTACTGTAGTGGTTCCCAAAGTGGGGGATAGGAGCTATTGCAGGTGCGGCACAGCAAGGCAAATGAATGAGGCATGTTTAAGATCCAGTATAAGTACAGTATAGTGCATGTCACTTGTAATAATTCCACTGTAAAGGTCATTTGTCAATTTTTGTTTTGTTCAGTTTCAGTTTAATAAGACTTACAACTGTTTATAATGTTTAAAATAAATACCAGACGAGTCTGGACGAAAAAGACCTCTGTGTATGTGTCGGTGTGTCTGAGTGGCAAGAGAACGAGCGAAAGCAAATGTCCATGGTAGCAGAATTTGCACAAAAAGCATAGCAACCTGACGCAGTTGCCTTTTAAATCGGCAATTAATGGTTCGTTATGGTAAGCCTAAACCAAAAACTCATCACAATGCGTAAAGTTTCAAACATTTAGCAGACATATATTTTACAGTATGTACTGTATATAAGGGAGAGTGGGAACAGTTGCAAAACTTTTTGCATTTCCTTCAGCTTCTTAGGTTTCTTGGAGATGTTTGTATTTGGAAAAATAAAATTTTAATACATTATAAAAACACATGTTCAGTGACCCATCCACAAGGCTGTGAATTGTACATATGATAATCAGTGTACTTGCATAATATTGAGGTCTACAGGGGCAGTTGCAATGTTCATTAAAATGATTCTTTAACAGCATTGTGCAATTAGGCTTACTATCTTATATTTGTGCAGACTGGGTCTTCTCGAAATTAATTTAGCTGCCTAATTCTAGTAAACGGAAAAAACTTTTAAAGTAACAACCATATTTGGTTAATTATTACAATCCATTTGAACTACAAAATATTTGAAATTAAAATCAAGACACTGAAATGTAATAATAGTACTTCTGTTAACCTTTGTGATATCTTACAGAACTGTTAAGTATAATATATTCCTAAGTGTGCATCTGGTTATGCAGGTAAGGGGTGTGTTTGGGGGTGTGTTTGTGTGTTTGTGTGTGTGTGTGTGTGTGTGTGTGTGTGTGTGTGTGTGTGTGTGTGAGAGAGAGAGAGAGAGAGAGAGAGAATGTAGTCCACATCAGACTAGCAGTTGTGGCAAACCATAAAATAAATTGGCTGTAGTTTTTAGGTATGCTTGAGTATTTCAGAAAACATTTCTGTAAGTCAAAAAAGACCCTCTGGGTCTCTCTCTCTCTGTCTGTCTCTCTCTCTCTTGGCATACTGGACAAAACACAGAGCAGATCAAATGTAGGCCACATTGTGGCTTAGTCTGATTTTTTAAAATCTGTTTACTTAAATGGAAAGGGGACATAAGCTTACCTAATCATGGAAGGTATTCTACATTAATCCATAAAATTCACAATTAAGGTTATACTTCATGTTAAGACAAGCCTTTGCATTAATGTTGTAATAAGGGACATTTTGCAGCAGCATGCTGGGACGGTTTCAACACCATTCTTATTTCTTTCGGAAGGAACAGTCACATGTGGCTGCTTTCATCCGTGAAGGAGGAGGGGCTAACCAGAGCGCGTGCAATATGAATGTCACGACTAGCTTATTCCTGATTGGTGGAATAAGACATGTAGCAACTGCCTCTTGTAGGTGTCCGATCTTATTTGCGAAGGTTTCGTCTGGACGCCCCTTGTACTGTAAGTCGCCATTTGTGTGACACAGGCTAGGGGAAGTGTGCAAGGGCATGTTAAGAGAACTGTTGAAACGGATATCCTAGTTCCCAAAAGCAAACTCCGCATGTTCG